>PVJA010024251.1:0-32068 GCA_004027025.1 Myocastor coypus
AAAAAAAAAAAAAAAAAAAAAAAAAAAGAAGGTACAATTTTTACAAACAGCAGCTATATTATTTTGCCAAGTCAGAAAGTGGCTTATTTCTATTAAAATACATGCTAGGACCACTTCCTGGAGTAAGAAACAAGTTTTGTTTCTAATATTTCATGTGCCAGCAACCATAAGGTCCTGAGTTCAATTCCCAATACAAAAAAAAAACAAGCCTTGAAGCTCCTTGGTGGTCTAGTGCTTAGAATTTGGCACTGTTTAATATTTCGTTTGAAAAGAATAAAAATAATTACAGTGGCAAGAACAGACCTGCCAGAATCAGTGAAAGGAGAGTGAGAAAGGAGCCCAGGCAGTCACATGCAAACCTGCTGTCCCATGGGCGCAGGGCAGCACCAAGTCTCAGGATGCCCGGAAGTAGTGTTGCAGGCTTTAGAATGCTGTCCCTGAGCAGAACAGAATGATCATTCATGTTCTAGTTCTTGTCTTTTCACAGCTCTGGGGTCACTTCATAGTTGAAGTCAGTTCCTATTTCTTACAGGAAAGCTTTGCTTTTTGTGGCAACAATTTTATAGCTTGTGTGAATTCCTTTTTTATTTAATGATCTGAAAACAGTATTTTTGCACACTTGTGACTATGCGTGGTGGCGTCACTGTAACTGAAGCCCCTGTGCAGTCCTTGTTCCTCTGGTGTTGTGCATTCCCAGTGTTCAAACGCAGACCTTCAAGACCTGTGGAGCTCTGCAGCACTGCATGCCTGTGCCCTGCCCGCTGCAGTGTGACCTGCGACCATAGCAGGCTCCTGCCTGTGAGGTCCAGAGTTGTCCTTGCAGGGGGCAACAGTATGAAAACCAACCACATAACGATAAACCTACCTTAGCAAGAGTGTATTTGTTTTATGTGAACCTGTACAGCAAATAAAGTATAAATTATGAATATCATCTTGATGAGTCTTTCTTACTCATTGACGTGTTCAGAAGTAGCTTCCTTTCCTGAAAGTTCAGGTAGTGGCATTCATATTCTGCAGGTCTTCACGCAGGCAGGCCGAGGTGCACAAGGGGAACGCCAGCTCAGCTGCTGCTAGTCACCGAGTGCACGTGGCAGCTGCTGACCTCAGGTGCCCATCCCTTCCCCAGCATGAGGGCTGCATGGCCACTTGCATGTGGAGTGGGGGCGTAGGCTTTTGCTCTGTGCAGAGAAAAGAACCTCAGAAGCCAGGCCCTGTCTCCAGGCACAGTAAGCCCCCATGGGGTATGGTGCCAGCTCATCATGCCATGCTATCACAGAGCCTTGGCAGATTTGCAGCTCTTTAAGTAATTCAGAGGTCTGAGGAATGCCTGGAAGAACAGGCTGTCCCAGGCCAGGAGATGTGAGAACTGTTAGGCATGGAAAGTCCCATGAGTCTGCTCAGTTTCCTAACAAGAAGTCAGGTCTGCCTGTGCTGCCTGGGAAAGAGGTTGCGCAGAACACTAGAGGACAGCTTCTGAGCAGCCAGGGACCCATGTGACCCACTGGCCTGGTGTGGCTGGTCAGCTCCATGCCTGTCCGGCTGCCTGTGCACCAAAGCCCTGTCATGAGTGCCCTCCAGCTACAATAATATTGCTGCTTCTGGTCCACAAGGGTGTAGAGCTTGCTTATTGCACAAGCACCCATTTCATTTCAGAAGTGTGTAGGTCCTTAATGTGACAATGTGTGACATTGTACAGGTCAAGGCCAGCTCACTGCATAGCAGATCTGCGCAGGTCACCAGAGATAGCAGTCTCCTGAGGCTGCTTCACTTCTTGCCCCTTCCAGCTATACAGCAGACTAAGATCAAAGGCTGTAGAGTCCTTCAGTTGGGGCTGTTTCACACAAAATACAGTGGCCCCAGATCATTTCTGTGACATCTTGGGAGCTATGTGCCACCCCTCAAGCCTTGCGTTCACCAGCAGGGCTGTATTTGCATTGGGAGAACTAGGGGACCCAAGAAGTCCCCTGCAGTGAGGTGGAACTGTGGGCACCTTGCTTTCAGGGACAGCCGTACCCTTATACTGAGAAGGGGACAGAGGGTAAATACAGTACAAGTCATGTTGCTGGTCACATTGAGGGGACAGGCAGGAGTGCCCTGGTGCTCCCACCTTGCCAGCTCCTGCACAGCAGGGCCCATGCTCCCCTGTATGGTTTTGGAGTCCAGGTAGGTGGCTCAACAGACCCTGACTTATAAAGTATCATTATATGTGTGTGTGTGTGTGTGTGTGTATATATATATATATATATATATATATATATATATATATATAATATTAAGCTACAGACACTAATTTGTGATCCTGTAAATAAATTTGTAACTGCAGAAGTACTTCAAAAAGCAGACATTTATTAACACGTTAAACAACTCTGTGCAGAACTCCTAAAGAAACAAATTCAAGACAAAAATTCTTCCAGCAGGTAACAAAATACTCTATTGTTTGAATTCCTTTCCATCAAGATGACTTTATCCCAAAAAAATAACCCATCAGCGGGGCAGTGTCTTTAGACTGGAAGGGCTGTGTGCAGTCACCAGGTTTTGTTCTGTAAACACAGGTGGGACACAATGACATAACTGAATCTGGAACAATTCAGTCAGGCCATCTAGTGCAGTTTCCTCAGACACAGTAAGGAGTCCTAGAGCAAGCACTGCAGAAGAAACCTCTTTCCATTGCCTGCAGCCAGCCCAGTGCCTACCTCAGTGCAAGGGTGAGGCATCTCCCTCCACCAGAACGGGTGTGTGTGCAGCAAGTTTAATAAATTAAAGATGCAGGGGGCAAAAAATCGACCAGGAATAGAACTCTCCCTTGAAGTCGCTCCTCTGGAATGAATAGGCTTAGGGTTACATTCAAATGAAAGCCTCTCAAAGCCACACACCCGGGGCCCTGGAGCAGCAGTGACAGCAGAATCCTTTCCATGGTATTTCTGAACAGTGACTTAGTTCAGCAGGAGACAGCCAGAGGAGCACTAAAGCCCGCAAATGGCTCCCAGTAAGGCACAGTCCGAGATGGGCATGCCCAGGCTTTGGGCCCTTCGAGGCTCTTGCTGCTCCCGAGGGAGCAGGTTTGTGGCAACTGTTAGCTAGCTGCAACCTCTCAGTCTGCAAAGGAAAAGGTGGGGATTTTGGAATGATAAACCAAGGGAGAAAAACCTAGCAAAAACATGAATTCTCCACATTGTGAGACTTGGTCCTTATCACCCCATGTTTTACTACGTATCAATTCAAAGACATTCAAGTACCCTAAAGCCCCTTACTGCACTTCTCACACCTCTCTAAAGTACCAGACTGTCTCACTAGATTCTTTGGTAGGGCAGCCTTCACCTTTTAGAAATAAAACTCAGCAGCCACATGTCATTTCTCAAGTAGGTTTCTTGACACTCAGCTACACATGTGCAGTGAGACATGCTTGCTTCTGAGAGTTCAATTTGTTCTTCCTGTTTTAGGGCTGGCAAGTAGGATTTGGGAGGAATGAATGCAATAATCCCTCACTTTGGGGTCCTGTGAGGGTTCTCACAGCAGATCCGATTGCTTCAGCTCAACAAGGAAGCAGCAGCTCAAATTCTATGGTCCTGGCTATATTTTGGCTTGGGAGAAAACAGTGAAGCACACGGAGTGTGAGGCAGGGAGAGATCTGGAAGACTGAACCGAGCACTCAGGAGCTGGGTGGTGCTGCATTCTGTGCAGTGGATGAGCACAGGCCAAGCATGTGGCCTGCACTAGGGCTCAGGGAGTGGAGGTCATGCAAGGATGCCAAGGGAAACATTTGCAGGTGGTGTGATGGAAACGTGCTCAGTCAGGAACATCTGCAGAAGCCATGCCAGCCCACACGTTGCACATGGACAGTGAGACTTCTCAGCTGCTGGTGCACTGTGGAGCAGGGCTGTCGCCGGCAGACCACTCATTCAATGCTGCTCAGAGAGTGAAGCTGTGTGGGCATTGAGTCTGTCTGCGAGGTCAGCTCACCAAGCTCACCCATGGCAGTGGCCAGCAGAGCATCCTGGGATACCACGGAGGTGTCTATCTTGCACGGTGCTTGTGCACCACCGTGTTCCTGGTCAGCAGGCGCAGAGCCCGGCATTGTGGCGAGGCTGTCAAAGTGGCCATTTTCAGCAAAAGACAGCAACTTCTCCGGAAGTTTGGGGGGCACATACTCTTCATCAGGTTGCTCTGGCTTGTGCTCCTCATCATTCTTAGGTGAGCCATCTACAATAACAAGGAAAGACTTCCATGGAGTATTCTTATCGTGGATCTACAAAACAAACAGGACAGAGTCACCACTTGTGCCTCTCTAATCTCCCAAATTAGACACTCCTAACAAGGGCATCTTTTTTTTCTTTTTGTCTTTTTGAGACAGGGTCTCGCTATGCAGTTCAGGCTGGCCTTGAGCTCACTTTTGTAGCCCAGGCTGGTCTCGAACTCGCACCAGTCCTCCTGCCTCAGCCTCCCAAGTGCTGGGATTACAGGCGTGAGCCACCACGCCCGGATAAGGGCATCTTTTAAAACAGTCATTGTCAATATAAATTCTGCCACTGCTGGCAATGAAGACCCCTTTCACCAACAGCTATGAAGTGTCCACCCAGCACTAGGGCCACTGCTATCATTGTGCAATGTGGACTGTGCTGGCATGGTGGCGCCACTGCCTCCCCAAGCCCAGGGGGTCTCCCTGAGTGCCCGTTATTTACTGAGGTGTGCCGCCGGAGGGTGGACTTGTCAGTGAACGTCCGTCCACATGCGTTACACATGAACGGCTTCTCCCCCGTGTGAATGCGACGGTGGCGTTGGAGGGCGTTGAGCTGGGTAAACTGCTTTCCGCACTGGTCACAACAATAGGGCCGCTCCCCTAGGTGGAGAGAAGGAAGTTACTGGGAGAGTGACCTCTTCACCTGCTGTGATGACTGGCGAGCACACTGTCCGCAAGTGACCCTTGCACCTGTGTGATTACTGCTCAGCACACTGTCCGAAAGCCCTGGAAATCCTCAGGACTCCCATAAGCCTAAATCCAACTGCATGAGGGAACAATCTGTTTGAGTCACAAACTTCATGTTTACACCAAACGTGGGCCAGAATCTGCCTGGTATTTCATTTGTAGAGATGACACTGTCTTTCAACAGTTAAATGAAGAAACCTCCAAGTCCCCAGTAACTGTGTGTGTGGTGTGTATTTATGAATATATAGGCCATTACTCTTGTGGATAATCTGAGTGTAGGCTGTGCATACCTGTACTGACACCAATACCTGGTGTTTCATTTCTGCAAAGTGACAAGGTTGGTCCTTGTGGGCACACATAAATGTGCTACTTTTTAGTTCCTCAGGGTCAGAACAGCCCTCAAAAGTGCTATTACAGGTGCTAGGGAGATAGCTCAAGGGCACAAGTGCCTGCCTGGCAAGTGCAAGGTCCTGAGTTCGATTCCCAGTTCCTCAAAAAAAAAAAAAAAAGGCTATTATGACATCAGAGTTTGACCATTTTGGGGGGAAGCGGGGACTTCCAAAATGTTTCCTAGTAAATCTGAAACCTTGGAGCCAAATCTCTTGCCACCTTAAACTGCCTCCCTGGGACACTGCAGCCATACCTGTGTGGACTTTCACATGCTGGTAGAGTGAGTTCCGCTGTGCAAAAGTCCTGAAACACATTTCACATTTATAGGGCTTGGAGCCTGTATGGATTCTATTATGGTGCTTTAAGTACTCCTTAGAAGCAAAACTCTTGCCACATGTTTCACACATAAAAGGCTTTTCACCTACATGAAAAGATGAAAGAAAATTAGAAGCAGTACTTATGCATTACAAGCAGGTGGGAAGAGTAGGTCCACATTAAAAGCCCCTTGGTGGGCGGCATGTTAGGCCTCCTAATTAAAACTATCATAAAACATTAATTCACACAGGATGCTTGCTACTTGCTGAAAGCTGGTGCAGAGCCGCCTGGGAAGGCCAAGAACGCTCCATGAGACTAGAATCCCAGCTCCCATGCGGCCAGTTCACATCTTAGAAACCTACTTACTCTAAACAGTCTCACTTCTGTTTGGTTTGTTAAATTATTTTTTAAAAAGCATTTCTGTGAATATCAAAATGAAGGACATTCTTAAAAGCAGAGGAAGTTTTCAGTGGGTATGTATTGTACTTGGCATACTACACTGCCATACCCTATGAAGCTAGTTCTAGAGCAGCAGCTCCAGTCCCCAGCCTGCTGGCAAAAGAGTTAAACATCTCACTTTTTGTAGCCTCAGACTTTTATTCTTACAGCTTGGACTCATCTAGTGAACAGGACTGCCTTGGTTTCACAAAGAGCAAAGTTAAAGTGCTAGCTTTACCAAAACTTGAATACATTAAATAACATCCAATACCAATTCTGGTTGTGAGTGGGACCTAAGAATACCCCACCCCACGGTGTCCCCAGGGCTGCTCCCCTGCAATGTGCCTGTTCACATTAAACGCACAGCTCCATCTTGTCTATATTTGAACTTGACACTTTTATCACCATGCTTAGAAGTAAAAAACATAAGGAACTGTACAGCCACCACAGCACACATGGTTAGATTGTGTATGTTTCTGTATAGCTCACAACAGGATTCTGAGGCTCACAGACAGAGCCAGAATAAAGCCAAATTAAATGTTCTACCCCCATGCTCAAATTATACTGGATGGATTGGGGAAATAGAAGAGTTGATCCCACCACCTCATACAACAAGCAATCAGCAGTTGGTTTTCTTCTGGTCTTCCACAGAGCTGGGATTAACTGTGGGTTTAACTGAGCATTTTAAAACTCAACCTCCAAGCACAGACATATTCATGCTGCTCTGAGCCCTTACTCTGAATGGCCATGTTGTAAGCCAGGGCCCACTTCTACCTGAGGCAGCTGATTAAACCTTAAGAAATTATGGCAGGACTATAGCATATCACTTTTGTCGTAGTTTGGACAATTTCTATAAGGACAGATACCTGGAAATGGGTTCCATCCCTGGGACCTGTTTTGCACCTCTGGAAACAGAATTGGAGGCCAGGATTCTGCTGAGCCCCCAGTGTGGCAATATTTGCTCATCTTTGTTCACTAGATCAGAAAGCTAGAATGGCTTCAGCCTGTGCCTCCTGGCAAAGCCAGCAGTTTCCCTCCACAGCCAGGAAAGAGTGTATCACCGCAGAGTGGTATTTACCTGTGTGGACCCTTTTGTGGTAAATCAGCATGTGGTTCTGAGTGAATCTCGCCCCACACTCATCACAGACAAAAGGCTTTTCCCCTGTATGAATTCTGAAAGCACAACATCCAGAGGTGACTCAGGGTGGGTTTCAAAGCTCACTCTACAATACAATGTCCACTCTATCCTGCCAAAACCATCAACTCCGAGGGACGGACTGAGAGCTATTTCCATCCCACTGTGCCCAGAGCTTCTGGGCAAGGCCAGGAGGCGGGCCTGGTACCCTATGAGTCCACACAGCAGGGACTACTGCCTTGCCCACTGTACTCAGCTTATGCCACGGGGCCTATGCAGGGACTGTGCCCCAAGACCCAGCTGGTAATTGTGACACTTCCTCCTTTAGAATGATCAGGCACAACACCCTGGCAATAGTTGCTAACAAAGTACTATGTGGTCAAGACTGTCCCCTCAATTCCTCACATGCCTGGTCTAGAGAGAACTGCTCTGGATGCTGGAACATGGTCCGAGCAGTGTCTGCAAGCACTTCACACATGTCCAGCCAGGCATCACCACACTCCTCCTGAATGAGCTTTCACTTCACACGCTGAGCACAGCGGGCCTGGGAGAGGATGTGGCTGTGGGACAGCGTAGGAGCTGAACTGCTCTTTGGGAATGTGCTGAGAGCTGGACAGAAAATTACTTGGAATGGACCGCCACCCACTACAGCTCAAAACTTCAGTCTTGATCCTGGACTAACTGGGATGCACCTTGCACACACAGCCAACAGATGTCATTTCACTGACTGTCCCCAGTTCTTCCTGGGGGCACAGAGGGAACCAGGCTGGATCCCTCGGCTGCTCCAGACCTTCAGTGTGACTCTGGAGTAAAAGATGGTGGGTCTCCTGTCCCCAGGATCCGCGAGGGTGGGAGTGCCATCTCTCAGTGCCCCACCACCTCCTGAAGAGAAACACACTGTCTCCACGCCAACCCTAACCCTGGCCACCTGGATGGAGTGCTGCCCACCCACCCACACCTCCCAGCCCAAATAGTGTACCTCAAGTGGGTTTTAAGCGCCGAGGGCTGCGAGAAGCGTGCGCCGCAGTCGGGGCAGCCATGCGGCCGGTCGCCTGTGTGGGTGCGCGAGTGCAAGCGCAGCGCCGTCTTGGAGCTCAAGCCTTTACCGCACTCAGTGCAGCGGTGACGCGCACCGCCGCCCTCATGTACGTGCAGCACATGCCTCCGCACGTCCTTCTGGCGCTTGAACTTCTTCCCGCACAGCTCGCAGGGGAAGTGGCGCTCACTGCTGTGCACCAGCAGCTGGTGGCTCCGGAGGTTGCAGCGGTTGGCAAAGGTCTGGCCACAGGTATCACAGCGGTACACCACCTTGGTGGCTACGCCATGGTGCTGCTGGACGTGCTTTAGGAAGCTCTTCTCATACAGGAAGGCCTTGTCACAGAGCGTACACTTCAGGTTGCTTTTCTTCTTGCCCTCATCGCCCTCGCCGCCTTCGCCCTCAGCTTCCTTTTCAGGTTCCACCCCACTCGCCCCCTGCAGCGCTCCCTCAGGCCCCTCAGGGCAGTCCTGGCCTGCAGCTGCAGCCTGTGCTATCTCTGGGGGTGCCATTTCTGCATCCAGCGTGGTCTCTGTGGCAGCCTCAGTCTCTCCAGGCACACTGCCCTTGGGTTGCTCCTGCAGGCACTCGCAGTCCCCCGCAACCACATCCTCTGCATTCTTCTGCTGCTCCCGGAGCCGTCTTGTGTACTTCTTTTTAGGGATTTCCACAAACACCTTCCTCCCAGCCAGCCTTCCACTCGCTCTTCTGATTTTAGAGTAGGGAGGTTTGGCCACGTCTCTTTTCCTGTCTAGCTTCTCCTTGGGCTTCCTTGATGGCATATCTGGCGACAAGCTGTTACTGATCTCGTCCCCTGAGCGATCTGAGGAGCCCATGACACCATTGCAGTGGGCACTCTCCTTGGCTGAACTTGCCCTGGAGTCTGCTGAAGCACTGGCTGGGGGGCCACTGCTGGCCTCAGCCTTCTGAGACTCTGAGAAATTCTGCAATTCCAAAAGGACTGACTCTAACATTTGCTTCTTTAACTGGAAACAAGTTTCCGACAGGTCCAAACACTTGAGCTTTTCAGCCACCTCTAGCATCCGCTCAACCTGGTCTTCCTCCACCTGGACCTTGGTGGTGTAGACAAACTCGAGGAAAGAGGCAAAGTCGGCCACCTGCACCTCCTGTAAGTACACATTAGTCCTGGCCCCATCCACACTCTTCTCATTCAGGAACATATCCTTAAAGAATTTGCTGGTAGCTGCCAACACCGCTTTGTGGGCCACGAAATCTTCTCGGATGCCCTGGCACTCCACGCTAATGGTGACGTCACACAGGTGGCCGAGCAGGCGGAGCTTGTGCATTTCCCGCAGTAGGTGAAGTGGGGAGGATTTGGATTCCAGCAGAACCCTGCCACTTTCCATCTTCCTTCTTTCCAAACAGCTCTGAAAACAAAAGCAGGAGTTACATCAAGCATATGTATCCACATCAATAAAGGAGAGGAGTGAGAAACAGGCACATGTATCCACATCCTCCTGGGAGGATGGGAGCATGCTCCCAAAGTCACTTGTCTTGTGTGACACCAAAAATACCATTCCATTTTCTACTTCCTGCTACAGTCTCACAACTGTACAAAAACAGTCTTGGCAAGATCTCCCCTGCTGATAAACATAAATGACTACAGCTGGGACTGACGAAACACAGCAAAACAATTTGCATATCAGGGCCATTTGTCAAAATTTGCTCACAGGCACACCCACACCTATAACAGAACTTAGGGCAACAATCATGCTTAGTTCAATGATCAGGAAACCCAGCCATTCAGATTAGACACAGGGCGGTCATTGAGTAGACACTTCAAGTATTTTTGCTGCTAAAAACAACCAACTAAATAGAGCATGGCTTTCTACAAGGAAAACTTCCTGAAAAGCAGTCCGCAATCCCCTTTACAACACCCTGAACAAAGCAGATGTCATCTCACTGACTGTGGTACCTCAGTTCACAGATGCCTGTTTGCGAACAACTAAACAGAAGTATTTTCCAACATTCTGTTTTTGTCTGCAAACTCCACAGCAGGTGAAAAACATGACCACAACCATCTTTCCTGCACAAACACAAACATGGCCACCTTTTGGAAAATGAGGGAACACATTAAGCACACACAAACCAATGTGCCACTGTAACTTGAATCACTGCCACTCTGTGAAAGTCATGGGAGTCCATAGCTATTGGCACTGTGCTACTGGAGCCAGGGATTTAATGTCCAAGCCCGGACTTCCTTGGATGTCAGGCACACAATGAGTACAGTGCGTCAGGTGCTTAAACCTTCCCACAAACAGGTGGAGGTGCTATGGGCTGTGATCTCATTCCATAGATGCAGAACTAATGTAAGAAAGTGTAGGTAGGAACTGCAGCCCCATGAAGTTCTCATCAGAGCCCCCCCTCACTTCTCCCACTGCACTGGGACTCCTGGCCCTGGGTCCCCCACCTTTGTTTCTTCTGAGGTATCCAAAGATGCTTCCGGTTGCACTCTCTCCTTGGGGTTTACCCACCATCTGTTCCTAAGCCAACCTTCCTCTTTCAAGGCCCCTGGTTCTGCATCTTCACCCTCCAGAGCATTCACCTTCCTGCAAGCCCCCTCCCCCCAGATCTTGAATGTACCTGGCATTCTACACATTGAGCACAGAACTCTTGTCACTGTCTGAAGAGCTTGTCCCACCCTTCTTCCTGTTAAAGGTGCTGCCTGCCCAGCCCCCACCTGTAGAGGTGGTGTGTACTATCCAGAGCTCCAGACAACAGCCTCAGTGTAGGCTGGTCTGATAGTAACCCCAGTTCTCCCCATGGGATAAGAGAATGCAGACCCTGTCTGACATCCTTGTGGCCAGGTCTCAGCCCTCCAGGCTGGCAGAGTCCTCATGAAACAAGTGGGCTCTTAGTTCGGGGTCCCAGTTTGCTCTGGGCTAACAGGCACCAGTCACAGCCAGGGGCCACCCTCAGCTTGGGGATAGTGACTCCCACTGCATCTTATTCCCTGTTGGCGCCTCCCAGGAGGAGCACCAATGTCTTTCAACCCAGGCCCTCCTTTCCCGGGACTTTGCCCTGTCCGGCATCTCCAACTCACGCGGCCAGGACTTTCCCAGGGGGCCCTTTGGGGTGTCCCTAAGGTATGGGCCAGGTCTTCCCCAGGGGACCCTGACCTCCGTCGAGTTCCTAGGTCACAGGCCAGGCCTTCCCCAGGGCACCCTGACCTCCACCGTGTACCCAAATCACGGGCGTGAGCCTCACCAGGGTAGCCCGACCTCCACCGCGGCCCCAGCCACAGGGCCAGGCCTTTCCGAGGCGACCCTGCCCTGAGGAGTGCCCTCAGCTCAAGGGGAAGTGTTCCCCCTTTCCGAGACCTCTCCTCAGGACGGTGACCAGGTTTGAAGCCCAGGTGTGCATTTTGCCCCGCCAAGCCCTCACTCAGAACCAGCACCAAGTCAGCCACTGAACACAACCGCACTCACCTCGGCCCGGGCTGCAGCCACTGGACCAGGCCCTGAGAAGCCGCCGGCGGGGCAGGGGGGCGGACCCAGCTCTGGCGCAGATGATTGGCTGAGGCAGGCCCCGCCCCCATAAGTACCCGCCCTTCGCACTCGGAGACCGAGATACGTGCACACGTCCGTCTGCACAGACGCTGGGGCGGGGCTACGTAAGCCAACGTGCGGTGGGTGTGGCGACCGACTGGTGCGTTAGAATTTCGCCTGCGCCCTCACTGCAGCTCGCGCCTGCGCAGGAGGAAGCGAGGGAGGCGCAGGAGCCCTGGATGGTAGCTTTGGCACACAAGCAAGCGCTGGTACCCGCTGTCCTGGTGCTGCTGGCCGCGACGACTACAGACAGCCCTGCCGTAGACAGAGCCGCTAGACAGCCGCTGCACTGGGCAGACTTACTGCAGGAAAAAGACAGGCTTTATTAAAATCAATTGCAAATCTTTCGAAGCCAGTCTTTGACTATACAGGTAGACTGCAGTTAGAGCAATTAGAGACTTGAGAAGTGCCAGGTAGCGCAGTTACCGTGGGAATTTGTCAGCAAGTTAACGAAGGAAGAAGCCTGAAACCTGGAAGACCAGGAAAAACAGCTGAGTGGCCCACCTTTGTTAAATGCAAAGGAGATAAAGAGCAGCCATCTGAAGAATCTTAAAAGTATATAAAAGACACACCCCTATACATATTGATATATATGTTCTTGGTTTAGCATTACTATACCTGCACCAGATATATCTTTTCGTGATCATTAAGTCTAAACTGGCTTTCTATACCCCTTCCCATCCATCACCAAAGGGCAGAAAGGTATCAAAAGCCAAAAAGAATATAGATAGAAGCGCTCAGGTTAGGATCAAAGGCAGCCCAAGAGGCAATCAGATGTCGACAACTTGCAGGTGCCCATGTGGCGCATGGCAGAAATTACTAGTCCTAAATAAAAAGGGGCCCAGGACAAAATCCATGGGTATTCCTTTCTGATGCCCCCCCAACTCTCCTAGAGTAGCTGTTTACCTTCCTTTTCCTGTCCTTTTCTCCCAAACAAACCATCTTATTTTATTTTTTTTAATTTTATTTATTATTATTTTTTTTTCTTATTTCAGAACCCTTGTTTATTCACTCATCTCTATGGCCGACTCAGCCCGCCCCGAGGGCAGGGCTGGCGCAGCATGTGGTGCCGGGGGATCGAACCGCGGTCCCTGAAGCTGCCCAAGCCTCCCAAGCAGGCGCCCTAGACCACTGAGCCATCCCGCCGGGCCCCTGAACCATCTTATTTTAAATCCTGTCTCCTTAATTCACTAGGGAAGCTGAGAGCTGGCATCACAATGGGATCCTGGTAACTTGAGTGAGTGTGGTGGCAGCATGATGTACACCGATGTCCCAGATACCAGCTGTGAGATTTATTTATTTATTTATTTATTTAATTTTTTTTTTTTGTCTTTTTGAGACAGGGTCTCACTATGCAGTTCAGGCTGGCCTTGAGCTCACTTTTGTAGCCCAGGCTGGTCTCGAACTCGCACCGATCCTCCTGCCTCAGCCTCCCGAGTGCTGGGATTACAGGCGTGCGCCACCACGCCCAGCAGCTGTGAGATTTAGAAGGACCAACTGCACTTGATTTAGGAATGGACCTGCAAATGATGTAAGGCAAGAAATATAACTCCCAATCTGTTAGATGTCAGATATTAGGAGTTCGTGTTTCCCAGAATTGAAGGATGAATTCTAAGGAAAAATGGTGGTTAAGTAGGAAATATTTATTGAGAAAAGCAGCTCCTGGGAAGCCAAAGAGCCTACTTCTCAAAGTTTTATAGGGCAAAATCATGAGGCAAGCACAACATGGAACAAAGTCATGATGTAAGTGTAGTTGCTTAGGTAATATTGATTGAATGGGAAAGTGGGTCACATAGCAAGGGTACGGGGCAAGAACAAGGACATTTTTGGCAGAGATATGTCAGGAGGTCGTGGTCACTAATCTGGGTGACTGATTAAAGTAGCTATTGCTTATCCCTTGGGGAGGCATTAGGCCTGGTCATTTCATCTTTATCTTAAGGTCCATCCTTCAATAGATGTGTGTCCATATACTGTTTTTATGGGTTCTCTTCTTCTACATGGAGTCTTTTGAGAGCCTAGCCCTGCCTATAATACACCTGTTGTATCTGAGTTAGATAGAAATAGTATAGAGTCAGACAGGGCGAGGCCCTCAAAGGAAACATCATAGAAGACAAGATGCTTTGCAACTGTGTGAGAGAGGGATGCTTCCTCTGTTGGCTAGACCTCAGGACAAAATGAGGAATCCAGGAAGAGTCACTAATCCAACCCCTATAGGACTAACCCCTGTTCTACATCCATGCCCGCTGGCTACATGATTTGCTTTCCCATTTGGTGCTGGATTTAATCAATTTTACTTGAGCAATTGTGCTTATAGTCTTATTGATTGATCATAATTTTGTCCATCTCATAGGAGAGTTCCCATGTTTTCTACCTTAGACCTGCTTCACCTCATGGTTTTGTCCTATGAAAATCCCTAGAAATGACAGATTCCTGGGTGGCCCAATCGAGTATCCTTTCTATGTCTGTCTGATGGAAGTTTTCTTTCCTCCATAAATATATCTTGCTCTTAATCTCCGTTGGTTGCTAAAATTCATTCTTTGGTTTTAGAGAACAGGAACTCATCCCAGATATGTTTCAGGTTTTCATTCCCCTCTACCTAACTCAGCTGTCTACAGTACCTTGAGCCTGGGGCAGAAACCCAGGCTTCTCACTGCAGTATCCTGAAGGCCTTTCCTGCCCTCTCTGAAGTCCTTGTGGTGCAGTTATAATGTTAGATTAAAGCTCATTTTTAGCAGGCTTGAGACAGTTGACTGGGGACTACTTATTTTGGGAACTTGGCTATTCCCTAATGTCCTAAAATGACTTACAGTGAAGGCTTAAATAAAAGAGACAATTTAATATGGCTTGAGGAATTCAGGAAGTTCAGCACTCTCAGGAGCTAAGACAAGACTTTCTGGGTCACCCACAGTATTTATTGGGTTTCCACATATTTGAGGGGTGCAGTGTGAGTAGGGCACATTGGAAGCAAAGGCATGAGAAAATTGGTGGTCTTCAGAAGTGGAACTGGGGCAGTAAATCCTGCCAATTGAGAGAACTGATCGCTAAGTTGGCAGTTTTATTGCTCTGGAATAGGAAGTGTCAGCAGTCCACAGCTGTAGCTTTATCTTGACCTCAGAGACTTTGAATGTGAACTTTTCCAACATGGCCTTGTGATCAACAGTTTAACCCTACATAGTCTGATCCCCAACCTACCTGAAGACAAGAAAGGTGAGCTTTTTGTTTCCTTAACCATTAACTATAGCTAAGATGGCCACAAGCCTGTGATTTCAAACTTAGCTTGAAAGAATGTGATGTCCTTCAGTGTGCAGACAAGGTCTGGGCCCGTACTAAGCTCAAGACTATTGCTGAGAGTTAGGAAAACCTTAAGGTCTCAAAACCAAATGGAAGCTCTACATGAAGAGTGAACAGGGATTCTCTTTCTGAAGGTGCACACGGAGTTGTACAGCAGTGACACAGCCACGGATGGATATGGGGATGAGGAGAGGTAGATCCTGAGCCCCCATATGCTGCCCATTAAAAGCAGGACTTGCATTTTGTCCTGGGACAGTCAGGGATTTAAACACCATGAAACTTAACTATTTACCCAGGCTCACAATGCCTAATTGGCAACAAAATGCAAAAGAATCTCTTTTTAGCTCTGCATATGGACATGTTAATCATGTAAGGAATGTACATCTAAAAACTGGCAAAGCCGAGCGTGGTGGCTCACGCCTGTAATCCCAGCACTCGGGAGGCTGAGGCAGGAGAATCGGTGCAAGTTCGAGACCAGCCTGGGCTACAAAAGTGAGCTCAAGGCCAGCCTGAACTGCACAGTGAGACCCTGTCTCAAAAAGACAAATAAATAAATAAATAAATAAATAAATAAATAAATAAATAAATAAATAAATAAATAAAAAACTGGCAAAACTAGCTTCTCACATAACCTCACCCCCCAAGACTGAAGACACCAGAGAGGGTGATTCCCAGGCACATCTGTTTATGCCTGAGAAGTCTCCACCGTTGTTCCAAACCTGGGTGGTCTGAAAAGGAACATGTCCCCAGCCATAAAGACTCCAGAAGTATGACACTAAGCCTGAAACTATGACCAGGACCCCAGCTGTCCCCTCCAGCTATCTGAGCTAGAGTCCTTTTCTATCTTCTAACTTTCAAGTGAAAGCTTTTTTTAAATGTAAGTTGATAAGCCAGTTTTAATTCCATTATTACTAAGTGAGGACCCCAGCTAACTGTGACACCTCCTGCCAGAACTGTCTGCTCCTCTTGGAATGATGTCTGCATGTCCTTTGTGGACATCACAGCCTCTGTCTCCTGGGCAGGATAATCAGGGATACAGTCACTATCAGGGCATCCTGAAAACAGCCATGCTGGACACAACCATGCGATTAGCAGTGCGCATTCCTAGCACAAACTGGCCAAATTCTGCACAGATACACTGCTCAGTAAGGATTAAAACACCTCTCACACAGTCTCATTTCCTAATGCTAAAGAAACAAACTAATGAACCTGCTATGTGCGACCCAGGAGAGCCTGTGGCACCTACAGGGCAGGGCCAGTACTGCCTCAGCCTCTGTGAGGAGAAACTCAAGGACAGAGGTACCTTGGTGCTCCTCCGCAAGGGTTTCAGAAGTTGTGGCCAGTACCATAACCAATGAGTCACACACACACACACACACACACACACACACACACAGGGCTGTGACTGGGAAGGACAGGGAGGTAGAAGGCAACTGAAAACAAGTGCTGGCTTGCAGCTGGAGCACTAGACAAATGATGGGCTCTGGGACAGCATGTTCATGTCCAAATGTTACGTCCAGCCTGACTCCGCAAGTTTGGAAGCAGGGCCACAGGAAGGAGTGGCTCTGGTCCTGCACTGCAGATGCAGCTTGAGGTGGTGCTGGAAGCTCTGGGTGTGCTGACCTTCTCAGAGTGCAATGGCGTCAACACACTTGTTCTGCATGTGGCTCCCAAGTAGTCAGGCCTGGGAAGCCCACCTGCTGTGGGAGCAAGCAGTGCCGTGGCTCACCTCATCTGTTGGTATGAGGCATCTGCGGGTTGGTATTGCAGTGCCAATGAGTTAGGAAAACACTATGTGCTGGACAAGGTACACCAGTCCTTCAGGTGAGTCCTGCTGTCTTCCCAATGACATCTGGCCCCCACTTCCCCAATGCATGAGCCAGCTCTGGTAGCTGTGAGGACCAAGATTAGTGGTGGTGCAACTATGGCACATGTGTTGTTTTGCTTTTAAGACCAAACATGTTAATGTAGGAGCTGTTTATCTAAAATCTCAGTATTCAGGTTTAATTGCAATGTGGGCACTTTTTGATAAATAGATGGTGTGTGGTTGCAATTTGGGCGCTCTTCTCTGAAAAGTTTGCCATCACTGCCCTAGTCTGGCACAAGCCAGCAGCAGAAAGTAGAGACCAGCAGTGGCAGTGACTAGCACCTGGTTGTGTCAGCTGTTGGCATCCAGCATTATCTTGTGTCATCTGGTGACATCAGACTACTGGCAGTTGTACTTTACCAAACCATAATTTCCATCTGAACTGAGCACAAGAACCTGGGGCTGCCAGCTACAGATGTGACCATGCCCCCAGGAGGGTGTAAGTCTCAAGGCTGCAGGCAGCTGCAGAATGTCACTGTAAGGAAGCAGCGTGCTCCTTCAGAGTAACAGTGGAGCTGGGGCCTTAGACCAGGTTCGAGGCCACAAGCAGCTGCAGAGCCTCTGCTGTGCATGTGTAAGAGTGCAGCATGCGCTGACTAGGATTTTGGCAGATCCAGTGGTTACTGAGCACAGCCAGAAAGCACAGCATCTGGGCAAGAGCGTGCACCACCCAGAAGATGGGTCCTGACCAGAACAGAAAGTACCAGAGAAAGCAAAAAGATGGCACGGGAATAAAGTCAGTATAAAATAAGTGCAAGTAACATGTTTTTTTTTTGTTGTTTGTTTGTTTGTTTGTTTGTTTTAAAGGGTCTAATGGCAGGGAAATGTTTGCCTCCTAAGTCAGCTAAACTATTTTATTTTTTATGAATTTAGGACAGGGTGTACAGGGTCTCACTACGTAGATCAGAATAGTTATTCTCCTGTTTTCAGCCTCCCAAACTCTGGGATTATAGGCGTGTGCCACCAGGCCCAGCCATCTCAGCGTGCACCTGGGGGATCGAACCCCTGGCCCCAGCATCTGCCTAAGCAGGCGCTTTAATCCGCTGAGCTATCTGGCCGGCCCAGCGGCACTATTTTACATAGTTTTTGGTTTAAAGATAAGGCCTCATGGGGCCCGGCAGGATGGCTCAGTGGTCTAAAGCGCCTGCTTAGGAAAACTTGGGCGGCTGCAGGGACCCCGGTTCGATGCCTGGCACCACATGCTGCGCCAGCCCTGCCCTCAGGGCAGGCTGAGCCGGCCATAAAAATAAATAAACAAACAAAAAGTTCTGAAACAATAAAATAAAAATAAGGCCTCAAAAACACAAGGGGAAAAAAATTATCAAATTATCAAAGAAACGCGCAATGCCGCACGACCCCGGCCCTGCAATTAAGCCTTCAGCAATCACACCAACATCTACTTACAAACAGGACACGCCCGCTCTGATCCCCGCCCTGTGGACCTTGGAGACGAGGGCGGAGCTGGGATTCGACATCACTTGGCGCCGGCTTCCTTCCCAGAAGACAGCAGTGTTTTCTGATTGGTCCTGGACGGTCGTTGTATGATGACGCCCAACTTTGGCTGTAGGTCACCAACGAGGAGCGGTTTAGGGGCTAGCTAACCTGGGAGGCGTGGTCTGGTCCCTTACATCCTGCGTGTTCAGGCATCTCCAGCTGCGACACCAGTAGTGCACCTGTGTCTGGTTAGTACTAGCGTGCGGCTTTTCCGCGCGCAGCCGCAGGCTCCAAAGCCCCTTGTTTGGGCCGAGCCATTCCGCGAACCAGAAATGGGCTGCGGTGGCGTTGGATCCTTTCCGGTTCGCGTTTAACACGTTGCACGTCTTTATCTTAAGTTTGGTGGAAGTATCACCTCTTGGAAGATAAACCATCTTTCACCGCTTAGTGGGTGATTTTTACATTTTTAAGGTGGATATGTAAGCCGGGTGTGGTGGCGCACGCCTGTAATGCCAGCATTTGGGAGGCTGAGGCAGGGGGATCTGTGCGAGTTCGAGACTAGCCTGGGCTACAAAAGTGAGCTCAGGGCCAGCCTGAACTGCATAGTGAGCCCCTGTCTTAAAAAAAAAAAAAAAAAAAGATGAATATGTTTTCACGAGAGACCAGTGTTTCCGTGAAACGTCTACCGAGAGACTTCTCAACCTGGCTCGGTTTGGCTGTTCTCTAGCAGATTGATGCAACCGCAACTGCAACGTCGGAGTGCATTTCGAATTATTCAGGTAATTTAAGACGAAGACGTGCATCCAGTTACAAATGCAACGACTAAGACTGCCAACAACCAGTGTCTTAGCCCCACGTTAAAACCCTAGAAGTAGGTTCTAGAAACAGCCATCTTGATTTTTTGGCCAGTGTTTCCAGAAAGTCCATATATATAGTTACATACTGGAGTGCCAGTTTTCTTTTTTCAACTCTCAAATCTCTTTCCTCATTTGTAAAATGTCCTTGATGCCTGTGATAAGTGTTTCCCTTAAAGAATGAATTCTGCTTTACTGACCACCAATGAATCTGATTGTTTGCTATACATATCACATCAAGTTCTGTCCCTGGTTTTCAAAACGGCACAGTTGTCGGTCCCATGGCAACATAATTACCAAAGAGTCTTTACTGGAGATATTTAGGACTCCTTTCCTATCACAAAGAATGCTGTGACCAACGACCTTACCAACTCGGTGAGTTCTTATGCTTTCCCCAAGGCTCAGACAGAAGTGCCTCTGCAGAGTAATAAGGTGCTTTCGCTTGAGCACAAGGGAGAAGTCTGGGGGTGCAGGCCTCCCAGGCTGATCTAAACCAACAGCAAAGGTGTACGGACTTTATGGCGCCTGTGGGGTGGGAAGGACCTAGAAGATGGCTCCACACGTGGAGATGGTTGTGCTGGAGCTCATGTGTGTCATAACCGGTAAAGTGCCAGGCTCACTGCTTAATTAAGACCATCTTGGGGCATGAATTTTACTATGCTAATGAAGGTAATTACGGTTTACTTTAGAGGCCTTTCCAAGTATATCTTAGCCTTTCTGCCTGGAATTTGCCCCATTGTCTTGGAAGTTTCAGATTGGGGTTTGGAGCAGGGTGGATCACTCCCCAGCCTCCAGGGATTTGATTTTGATGGTCCTGCTTTTCTCTGCTCTTGTTTCTTGGCATCTCTGCAGTCTGTGAAGGCCTAGCAGCTTCCCTCCTCCCGTCTCCCCCTACAAAACTGATAGGTAGGCCAGCTCCTTTCCATGTATCAGGTCCCTCCTTGGTGTCAGCAGGGGACTGGTCTAGGACAACCCTTTGTGTAATCCCAAACCACAGATTCTCAAGTCCTTTATATAAAATGCAGCAGAACTGCATAGAATCTATGCCCATCCTCCTGCAAGCCACTTCCAGGTTACTTATAATACTCAGTAAATGTAAATATCTTTGCAAATAGTTATGCTGTATTGTTTAGGGTTGAGAAATAATGAAAAAAATCACATGTTCAATACAGATACATTTTAAAAATCACTTCTGCAGTTGAATACACAAGTATGTAATTTACACATATGGAGAGCTAACTGGACATGGACATGGACAGGCCAAGTGGGTGGTAATGATAATGAAAAGTAGTCAGTGCTGTGGGATGGACAACTTTGTTTACAGGTTGTGCAGAGGACCAGCCAAATGTATGGCCTGTGAAAAGGGCTTCCACAGTGGCTTCCTTACCTCTAGGACCTGATGTTTAATTACACAGGCTCAGGTTGCCAGAGTCCTAAATGTGCTGATGCAGCCAGGAACCCAGGTTCCTTTTCCCCCCTGTTGTTCAGTCCCATATGCTGGGCCCAGGTCCTGGAGCTAGCAGCATCTGAAGGCCAGGATGGTCACAGTGACTGGCTTTGCCCTGTATAGTGCACATTTCTGGTACATACTTCCCTCCACCCCATCCCTGCTGGAGACAGAGGACTGAGGCAAGGGTGAATAGAATGGAAACCTTAGGCATGGAGAACGTGTGTGAGCTCAGGTAGTTTCTAGAGGGGCCCTGCACTGGCACAGCAAAGAGTAGTGCCCCTTAACCCTGCATTCCACAAGACAAAGCCAACCTGCAGCTATTTACAGAAGAAAGGCTGGGCCTTCGCTGTTCAGGGTGAAGGGCTGGGGTGTAAGGTGGGCCAAGGCAGCATCCAACCAGATCCTCCAACTCCCGGGCTATGAGCTTCAAGTGTGGCACCTACCAGCTTCTTCCTCCTGCTCAGAGACAACAGATTTGCTGTCAAGTTGTGATGGCTTAAATCTACTCGCAGGGCAGTCTAAAAGGAACCTGATAAGAGAAAACACAAAGACAAAAAAGATAAAAGTCTAGTGATAAGGGCCTTTCCTCAGATGAAAGGTTCTGAAGAGTGAGCTAAGTTAGTGACAGCTCCTTGCTACCTTTGACTGGGCCCTGAAAGACATTAAAGCAGAAAAGCTGATTTTGTCTGAGATTGGTTTCTATGAAATGAGCCTTTTCTGGCACTCCTTTCATTCCAGGAGGAACAACACAATTTGGAGTTCTGTGTGGAACACCCTCCCGGGTATTCAGACTCCAAGAGCTCTTCTTTTATTTCCAGTGTATAGTGGAAATATATAGTGTATACTCCCAGCTCCCCGCCACACACCCTTTTTAATGTATTTAGGACACGGTCTATAGGGTCTCACTACATAGACTGGACTTGTAGTGATCCTCCAGTTTTCAGCCTCCCAAGTGCTGGTATTACAGGTTCACATCTCCACACCCAGTCTCAACTGCCCTCTCAGTTGCCACGGGGGCGGGGCCAACAGGGCAGGCTGGGAATTGAACCCTGGCCTCTGTGTTTGCCTAACCAGGTGCTTTAATCCGCCAAGCTATCTGGCCAGCTCTGCAACTTCCTCTTTTTGGCTGGAGATTTCATTCTTGGAATCTGTGAGACTGTGAGCTGGGTTTGTACACAATTAATTGATTTGCAGGGTGACAAGAGCTTGTTAGGACTGGTCACTGTCCAGTTAGGTTGCAGCTAGGGGTCTCACTCTGGGCAGCACCCTCCATGTGGACCGTCTGTGCTTCTGGTGACTCGGCCTCCACTCTTCACCCTAGGTTTCCATACTTTTTGCTCCTTTGCCGGCCCCACCTACTGAGGTGGCCTGTTTATCTGTTGACCCTGATCTTCACCATGAGACTTACTGGACCCACATGGAGTGTACCATGAGAAGAAGAGTTCAAGTTCATAATCTAAGTTCCCAGTTTAAGAAAATGTTAAAGGGTAAAGCCAAAACAAGCAGGAAGAAGGAAGCCACAAAACTGCAAACTAACTAAACTGATAACAAAAACAGAAAAAAAATTGCAAGACAAGCCGATTCTTGAAAAGTCAGTGCAGCTGGGCATGGTGGCACCCACCTGTCATCCCTGCACTTGGGAGGCTGAGGCAAGAGGATCATCATAAATTCAAGGCCAACCTGGGCTATTTAGTGAATTGCAAGCCAGGCTGAACTACTTAACAAGACCTTGTTCTCAAAAAAGAAACAAAAATGTCAATAGAACCAGTAAGAAGACAAATGTAATATCAGGAAGGGGCACAATCACTACAAAGTCAAGGGGATGTCTTGAATTGTGGACAGGTGTGAACTGCACAATGCAGATGACCTGTCCAGCCCTCTGAAAGCATTGTAGGGGCCAGGAGTCTGCAGGATGAGAATCCAGCAGTGCTGGGTTTTCTCCTCCATCAGAGGCCCAGAGGGCAGTGCTCTTAACAGAAGTAACCTCATGAGCATAGTGGTGCGCATTTGTAGTCCCAGCTGCTCAGAAAGCTGAGGCAAGAGGATGACTTGAGCCCAGGAATTGGAGACCAGTCTGCAACAGAGACCTGTCTCAAGAAAACCAAACCAAATCTTAACACCAGCAGTAGCCTTAGTATGTAGTGGTGTGGGACTGGGCAGGGGTCTGTCATATCTAACAATAGAGACAGCTCAGTGTCTCTGTTGCCTGCCCCACACCCTTGCCTGGCAAGGGGATCCCACTGCCCACCCTGCTCCACTAGCTTGGCCTCACCAGACCAAACCATTGAACCCACAGACCTTTCTGTGCCGTGCAGAGGAACCGAAAGTGGGAGCAAGCAAGGCAGCAGGCACTGAGAATGCAATGCACCTTCCTTTCTCTCCTGCACCACAGGGCTTGCAAGCTGGGTCACAGTGGAGAGGATGAGTATTTGTGGCCACCCTCCAGCCAGTGAAATCTTTAAACTCAATTTAGGATGATTTCATCAAAGGCGAATCTAGATGAAGATTTAAGTGTTTTGTTGCTTCTGCAGCTCTTAAGTTTAAGTGTTAATATTGTTCCCTGAACATTGTGACCCGGGCATTCTTGCCTCAACCTGCCAGGCTTCAGCATCATGTACAGCTTGATGTACAAACATGTGCTGCTTGCATGCAGGCAGGCAGAGACTAGAGGAGGGAGGAAAACTTTTGTGTGGAATCTCCTCCCTGCCATCATGGACAACTCTACCTGGCCACCCAGAAACCTTGGGAAGGAGGAGATGGGCAGAGTCCTGGCTGGGGTCGAGCCAGGGAGCCCTAAGTCTGCTTGCCCTGCTTTGCCCAGGTCCCCTTGCATGCCTGCTGGCACTCTCCTGCCCCCTTACCCTTGTTCTCCCTGCTCCAGGATAGGCAGCCAGGACAAGATGGGAGAGTGGTGCCTTTCACAACTCTTGGATTAGTTGTGGACACCCACAACTCTTGGATTAGTCTAGTGTCCAGGGCTGCAGGAAAGGCCAGTGCATGAGCCTGGCTGGGATCCTCCTCACCCTGCCTTCCTAGGTAGTTGGGACCACACCAGGCTAGGTACAGAGGGGACACTGCTGCCCTGACCTTGTGGAGGCGGTGGCAGGTGCCCAGCAGTGTGTTCATTCCTATTTCAAAATGGGATGCGCTCATAGAACCAGCTTGGATGGGGATAGGGACCTGGCCTAGATCCCCTACTGGCTGTATGAGGGTATAATGGTTGACACATTGTGTCAACTTGAAAAATCTAGAAGCTTAACTACTAGATTCCAAAGCCTGGGGTGAAAAGGACATGCCCTTACCTACTCTAGGATGTGGTTCACTATATCAATTTGAGAAGTTTAGTAGTTTAGTTAAGCAACTCAGCAGGAAGCCGGGGTCCTTACTTTGTAACATCCTCAACTCGTGCAAGAGGAGGGTGCGGAGATGGTGAGAGTACTACACTCGACCTAGGGCAGGTAGTCTGCTTCCAATGTAAGGGAAGAAAAGAGGCTTCCCTGCCTTGTTGCTTTTGCCCTCTTCTGCTGCCTTGAATGGCTGCTCTTCACTGTGTCACCCTGCCTTGGGGCCAGCTGAGTATGGACTGAAACTTTCACAAAATGAACTAAATAAACCTTTCCTCCCTTAATTTTGATGGTACTGGGGAATTCAGGACTTGTGTTTGCCAGACAGCACTTAATTTGGGGAGTTGGGTATTGTGTCTCAGCCACAGGAGGAAAGTAAGACAGAGGGGTACCATGAAAGGATGAAATAAAGACACATTTAGTAATACAAGGGGGCTGGGAGGTCAGTGCCTTAGGATGGGCAGAGGCGGACACTCCAAGCAAGCCACTATATACAGTAATGGGGGCTGCTGATTAGATGATGATTGGTGAAAAGGATGACTCCTGGGATGAGTGATTCTGGGATGACTCTCAGAGTAGAGATGATCCCATGATAAAAAGGATCTTGCCCTGGAGTTTTTTTTTTTTTGTTTTGTTTTTTTTGAGGGACCAGTGTTCAAATTCACGCCCTTGCACTTGTTAGGCAGGCACTTGTGCCACGGAGCTATCTCCCTAGCTTCCGTGTTTTATTTTTATTTTTGGCCCTGCTTTGCCCTTGCACTTGCCAGGGAAGTGCTGTGCTACTGAGCTATATCCCTGTTCTTAATATTAGTGGTTGTACTTTAGTCTTAGTGGTGGGAGAGGATGGCCCATCCTAAAGAGTTAATGGGAAATTTCAAAAGGGTGATACAAATAATGTCAAACCCCCATTTATCCCAAAGCTAGCCACTGTGAATTTATGGTTCCCAAGAGAGCAAAGGAGCTGGCTGGCAAAGCTTCTGCAGCCTCTATGAGCCAAGCTGCAGGAGTGCACGCATGTGTGTGTGATGTGATGTGAAGCTCTGGGCTCCTAGAGGCAGGGTCACTGCCCAACATCTCCTTCCACATGACCATACACTGAGTGCTGGAACACTGTGCTGGACACACCTCCTCCTGAACCCTCTATCCTCCCCATGCTAGCTCCCATGGGCAGTGTTCATCTGGGATCCCAGGTCTCGGACAACCTTGTATCACCCTGCACTGTGGTATGGGCCTGGCATTCCCTCCTACCTCCACCACTGCCTCAGTGTAATCGCTTGCCTTGCTTGGTTAAGCACCAGCCCGTAGGACTTGTCTGACCACTCCTTGGCTTTGAAGCTCCAGTCACACATGACTTAATGACTTGGGTGTGTTGCAGAAAGTGTGTCCTCACACACTCTGTGAACTCAAGAGATGGGAGCTACACACTCAGCACCACAAACTAGGGCAATATAGTCTTCCCACATCTGTGTTGGCTGAAACATCAGCAGGGCTGACTGTACTCGTCTGCCACTTTCTCCCAGCAGAGCAGGTAGACAGGGCTGCACCATCTTTGACAGAGCAATCTCTGGAGCAAGTGCTTTCTTAGATCACTGGTTGAGGACTCCATCTCTTGGGCGTGGCTAAACTCTCTTGAGCTCACACAACCTAGCTGCTAGCTGAGCTGAAGTCCCCCTAAACATGAGGCTTCAGGGGTCCATGCTTGAGGGAAAGGGGGCCCAGAAGGACCCTGCCTTCTGTTCCTCTACTCACCAGGAATCTGTGTTCTCTAGTATGCTCCCTTGCCAGAGTTGGCAACCCTATTCCAAGCTCAGTATTCACAACAGCTTTTACTTACTGGTCAGGGAGAGATGGGTCCTTCTTTAGATTTTCTGCAATCATGGTTGACCCTGCCAGTAGTTCTGGCTCCCAGCCCTGTGTTCCCAAAAGCAGAGGTTGCTCTGAGTATAAGGCAGCTGTTCTTGCATGAGCAATTACTACCCAACTATAGTTTGTGTGCTGTCATCTTTCTACTCTGTGCTTGAAGCAAAAGTGCATCCCAGGCCCCTGCTTAGTGATACACACATCCAGGTGGCCAGCCCTGCCCTGGAGACCCTGGTGCACTGGCCTGGAGTGCTGTGCAGGGTTCAAGTGCACAGCAGCCTATGATCCCAACTCCGGTCTTCTGTGTGCACACAGAACTGGAGTGTGTATGTGCACATGTGTGCACACATGTATGCAATCCAGGACCCCATGCTCCTGTGGTTGCCTCTGCCTTTAACTGTTCTCCTGCTCAAAGCCTAGGAGAACACACCAGGCATAGGGAGAAAAACAACTTGTATTAACAGTTTATTTCTGAATTTCTAGAATCAGGTCACTACTGGGCAAATAGAAAAATAGAAAAGTTTGCTACTTTTAAAAAGCAACTATGACAGCAAGTATACACTCAAGAAGAGGGCTCCTGGGATCAATACAAGGAGTTCGGCCTCAGCACCTGTAGTCTGTGGCACTGGAGCAATAAAGGAGCATGTCCTCATATCCTGAGAGCTGAAATAGTGCTCTCCAGAGCTAGGGTCACAGCCCAGGCCTTTGTCACCCACTAGCTGGCCCAGTCCTGGAACCGGAAACAGTCACTTGCAATCTTCCACACTGTGTTGTTAGGGGAGGCCTGGGCAGTGAGGATGAAGTTCTGGTTGAAGTCCCGCTGTTTGTTGCCCTCAAACTTCACTGACCCACAGATGACAACAAGGACCGTGGTCTGGCTTGGTGTGGCCTCATCATGGACGGGCTGGCAGTCCACTACATTGATCTGGAACTCGCTGGAGGGCAGCATTTCAAAGAACTCACTCAAGGCCTCTTGTCCCGAAACAGCATTTCCATTCCACACCAAGGTGGCTGTGCCCATGTAGAGGCGGGACAGTAGGCGCCGCCGCTTATCCATGGTGGTGTAGTAGACATTGACAAACTCCTCAGCTGCTCTGCAGGCCTGGTCCACGTAGGTCTTGAAATCCACAGATGCCATCTCAGTCCAAGCAGGAGTCCTTAGACGTGGGGAGCCAGGGGCTGTGGGTGGGAAGGGTGAGAACTCCCATGAATGCCGGCATTCCTGTTGCCTGGACAGTGCATCCCACTGTGGCAAATGGCTGCATACTGCAGGGAGGTGACCCCTAGATGCTTGCCTCCAACATTTATAATTCCATTTTATTACACAGAACACACCTGAGCACCAAAGACCACTCCTTGTCAACCAGCTAAAGCAAGTGCCACTGCCCCAGAGAACGAGGAGCTGCTCACTCTAGGTAAAGACAGCACATGGCGCTGAAGTGAGAAGTGGCCACTGGTCTAGTAAAGACCAAGCTAAGACAGTACGCACTCCTTGGTCAGGGACTTTGGGAAAGGTGACCTGAGCTCACCCACATGGCCAGGAGTGGGGTCAAGAAAGGCAGGTTTTCAAAAAAGCAATGTTATGGTTTATGTCTGGTTGTCCCCGCAAAGCCTCATGGAGTCATTGGGCGGGGACTTCTAGAGTTTGAGACTTGATCCATGATCCCTGGGATTATGGGTTTTAGTACTGATGGGATTATGGGTGGAAGTACTTCTGGGATTATGGGTGTAGCCCAGGGCGGGAGGTAAGGTGGAGAGCCTGAATGTAATATAAAGAGAGACAGAAAGACAGACTGGAGCTCTAGCTGTTGCTGTTGCTCTGCTGCCCTGATTGACTGGCTGCCTCTGCTGGCATTTTGTTGCTGTTCTGCCGCCATGAACTAGATGCTCTCCGCCCTGCTCAATTCAGCCTTGGGGCAACCGAATATGGACTGAAACCTCCACGAACTGTGAGCTAAATAAACCTTTCCTTCCTTCATTTTGAGTGTCGGGTATTTGTCCCAGCAACGAGCAAAAAGTAACTAATACAAGCAAGAACACAAATGAGGTGAGGAGGGCCGCAGTTCCAGCTACAGGATGAAAACACAAACCTGTAGCCCATACTGCGGCGATGCCCCATTTCTTTAAAGAAAAAATCCCAAGCCGGGTGTGGTGGTACATGCCTGTAATCCCAGCACTTGGGAGGCTGAGGCAGGAGGATCGGTGCAAGTTCGAGACCAGCCTGAACTGCATAGTGAGACCCTCACTATGTTCCCCCCCCCCCCCAAAAAAAATCCCTAAAGCACTAAGAAATATTGACATCTGGGCTTCCTGTGATGGGCAAAACTGTTATGCTCTGATATCACAATTAAAATATTCCTGGGGGGCCTCAATAAAAGGGGCTATTGAAACAGTGGACATGTTCCCATCTACAAACTGAAACTATGAATAATATCTTCATTTTAAAACCTTCAGTTTTTAGGCCAGGCATGGTGGCTCACGCCTGAAATCCCAGCACTTGGGAGGCTGAGGCAGGAGGATCAGTGTGAGTTTGAGACCAGCCTGGGCTACAAAAGTGAGCTCAAGGCCAGCCTGAACTACATAATGAGACCCTGTTTCAAAAAGACAAAAAAAAAAAAAAAAAAAAAAAAAAAAACCTTCAGTTTTTAAAAACTCAGCTTATAAAACAGGTAAAAAAATACCTTTAGCTTTAGAATATGGCCTTAATATTAGAAAGGCTCAATTTGCTTACTGAGGGCTGTCGAAGGCAGGTATCTTTTTTTGTTGTTTTTGAGAGGTCTTGTTATGCAGCTCAGGCCAGCCTTAAACTTACCCAGGATAGAAAGCTAAACCTTCCTTTCTTTTCTGTACTATCTATCTATCTATTTATTTATTTATTTATTTATTTATTTATTTATTTTTCTTGTTTCTTAACTTTTGTTGGTTTATTTATTTTTCTGGCTGGCTCAGCCTGTCCTGAGGGCAGGGCTGGCGCAGCATGTGGTGCTGGGGATGACCGAGGTCCCTGCAGTCTCCTGAGCTTTCCTAAGCGGGCGCTTTAGACCACTGAGCCATCCTGCCAGGCCCCGTCTGTACTTTTTTTAAAGGAGAGGTTTATTTGGCTCACAGTTTGTTGAGGTTTTAGTTTTTTTTTTTGTCTTTTTGAGACAGGGTCTCGCTATGCAGTTGAGGCTGGTCCTGCGCTCACTGTTGTAGCCCAGGCTGGTCTCGAACTCGCACCAATCCTCCTGCCTCAGCCTCCCAAGTGCTGGGATTACAGGCGTGAACCACCACGCCCGGATGAGGTTTTAGTTTATAGTTGACTGGCTCCAAGGCAGGCTGGCATGGCAGAGAACAAGGAGGCAAAGCAGCGAACTAGGAAGCATCAGCCTTCCACTCTCTCCACATTTTTGGGGTGGTGGTGGTGATGGGGGGTCTCACCATGTATTCCGGGCTGGCTGAGAACTCCCGTGGTCCTTCTGCCTCAGCCTTCCACGTGCTGGAATTACAGGTGCGCACCTGGCATAAGAGCAAGCGGGGAACTCTTAGGGCAGAGCTGGGAAGGGTCAGACCCTAGAAACGAGTAGTCAGGAGCCGTGGTAAGACGCTGCCCTTGCTCTGCAAACTCTGAGTTGTTAGCTGCTACATGTTCTACACAGCTGGTGCCACATGTGTACACGGGCCGTGCCCAGGAGGGAAAGAGTCACAGACAGACAGACGCCTCACTCAGCACGGTCAGAAGGTACGGGCCCTGAACATTCTGCCAGGACCATGTTGTCCTTTCCTCTGCTTCTGCACTTGGAAGCAAGTCGCCGAGATCACACCTCAGGGGCGCTCGCCCCCTCACGCCCCTCCCCACCCAGTCCCGTACTTCGTGCCAGGTACGGACCCTTCCCCGCGTCCCCTCGCCCCGCCCCCTCCCGAGCACGCCCTCCGCTCCGCTCCACCCCCGCAGCCCGGCTCCCCGCCCTCTCAGGCCCAGGACTCGACCCAGCTCCCTGAAGGAGCTGCGGCCGCGACTGGAACAAAGCAGGGCTCCGGATGCGGAGCACTCCTGCCCTCGGCCTCGTGGGTTGCCGCTCTAAGCGAGCCTCCACCTCGGGACGCGGATAGCCTCGCTCCAGCGCCACGCGTGGGCGGCCGACTGTGCGACCTCGCGGCCCTTACCTGCGCTGCGCCCGCTAATCTCCGCGAGGCCGCCCTAAAGCTCCGCGCCTTTCGGCGCCACGCTCCGCCGCCGCTGGCCTAGGCGGCGTGCGGATAGGCCAACGCCTACCTGTCTTTTAGAGGCTCCGCCCAGGCCGCCGGTTGGGGCGGAGAACGCGCGGCACCCTCCGCGGTTCCCTCAGGCGACCCGACCCACTTAGTCCCGCCCCTTCGTGATGGGCAGCAAGCTTAGCTAATGGAGAGGCGCGCTGGAGGGCCGTGCTTCTAGAGAGGGGCGTTCCAGGGGAAGCGCCTTCCCAGAAGACCCGGGCAAATCAGGAGTAGAGTTTTTAATTGGTCGGGTCGATTAGGTGAGATTTCTGATTGGATCAGGCGTTTCAGACTCCACCCCCACAAGTGGGAGTGGCTCTCTGGGTCTTGGGCTGTGGAACAGGAGTGTCGCGGGGTGTGTGGTTGCGTGTCAGTTGTATCCTTCGCTTCTTCCATCCCGTCTGCTCTCCTGGGTTCTGGCGCTTTGCTGTGATCTCTGAGGTTCCCTTTTAACCATATTCTCTCCGTTCTTCTCGACGTAAGCTCCGTGGAGTTGAAGTCGGAAGGCGTGGAGCAAAGGACCACGCGGTCCCGGGAGAGACCGCCGGCACCGCCCAGAGGTCGCCATCCTTCTGCTGTCAGCCGCGCTCAGGCATATCTGGAACCAAAGCTGCGTCTTATGCTGAGTGTTACGAACAGCAGCCTTCACAGGACAGGACCATTCAGTGCTGGATACTGGAAATGTAAAGTGCAAATTAAAACGAAAACCTGTTGCAAATACAACACTGCTTCCTGTGCCGTTCAGGGTAGCGCGGCTGAACCTGTTCCATCCGGGGTTCCCGTGTTTCCCGTTGTCGCCCTCTGGCGGCATGCTTTGGGGGCCAGGGGAAGGGGCTGCTTAGTATAGGTCACCCGCCTCCGTCAGGAAAGCAACAGCTTGTTATTGTTATTATCGTTATTATTATTATTATTATTTTTTTTTTTGAGATGGAGTCTTGCAGTGCCGTTGAAGTTGGCCTTGAGCTTACATTGCAGCCCAAGCTGGTCTCCAATCGTCCAGCCTCCCCAGTGCTGATTACAGGAGTGCACCACCACACCGTGCAATCCTGGGTTACTAAAATGTTGAGCTCGAGGCTGAATAGGTGTTTTGGCAGTAGTAGTCCTCAGAACAGTTTTACTGTATAGTTGCCGTAGACAGTGCTGGGAATTCACTGCACAGCAACTATACAGTGCTCTGGGGAGGATATGGAACCGGGGCTGATGCATGGCTGCTGCCCTTCCTTAGTGTTTGTCATCCCTTCTTCATTCCTGAGAAGCTTCGATGGATTGCTGTTCTGATTTTATGGATGAAGAGATGGAGAGACAAATTAAGCAGCCAGCCTGGTGTTACAGAGGTCTTTGGAACCCAGAAGTGCAGGTTGGCAGAACTTTATCTAGCTCCCAGGACTGTGAGAACCCAGGCCTCTACTTTGAGAGGCTGGAGCCTTTCAGGGTTCTGACTCCAGCACCCCAGATGTGCCTACTCCACAGCCTTGGTAGATGCTGCTTAAACACGGAGATCTGGATCTAATCACTGTTCTCTCCAGGTCCAGCACGGAAGAGCCCTACCAACAGCTGCGCTCTTTCTTAGAAGTAACTCTGGTTTCTACTTCCTCTGTGGTTCTTGAATTTGGGGAGCTGTTAGGTGAATTTTCTAGTGGAACCTAAAAGAAGGAAACATCTGCCTCTACACTGAGGGCTCTAAAGTTCAGACAAGGGGCCCGGTGGGATGGCTCAGGGGTCTAAAGCACCTGCTTGGGAAAGCTTGGGTGGCTTCAGGGACTGCGGTTCGATCCCTGGCACCACATGCTGCACCAGCCCTGCCCTTGGGGCGGGCTGAGCCGGCCATAAAAATGAGTGAATAAACAAAGGTTCTGAAACAAGAAAAAAAATAAATAAATAAAATAAAAAATTCTTTTTTTTTTTTTTTTTTTTTTTTTTTTTTT
>PVJA010024252.1:0-32050 GCA_004027025.1 Myocastor coypus
AAAAAAAAAGTAATGTGGATTTAGAAAGGTTAATGTTTAGTTGTTTGATCAATCTTATATACCTATATGTATTAATCTAAACTGATCCAATGATGAAAATATGTAATATAACCATTGTTAAATTTAAACAATAAAAGAATTGAAAAAAAAAGAAATAATTCAAAGTATCAATGACTGGGATCTCATCTTATTGAGACGTTTCTGTAGGTGAAAAGGAATCACCAACAGAGTGAAAAAGTATCCCACAAATTGGGAAAAAGTCTTAACCAACAATCACTCAGACAAAGGACATCAATCTAGAATAAATAAATACCTGAAAAACAACCAGGTCCTCAAAATAGAAAGACTCAATCCAAAACTGGGATCAGAGATGAATACACACTTCTCAGAGGAAGAAATAAAAGTGGAAAATAAATACGTGAAAAAATGCACTGTCCATTCAAGAAATGCAAATTATACCAACAGTGAGATACCATCTCACTCCAGAAACAATGACTATCAAAGAAATCAACTAATAACAAGTGCTGGAGTGGCTATAGGGGGAAAGGAACACTGCTCCATGGTTGGTGGGAATGTAGACTTGTATAATCGCTATGGAAATTAGTGTGGAGATTGCTGGAAAAAGAAAACACTAGGACTGGAAATCCCACTCAACCCAGCTCCTTCTGGGTATTTTTCAGTGATACATGTGCATTCGTGTTTATAGCAGCACAATTTCTTGTAGTCAAACCTTGGAAACCACCAAATGCCCATCACCTGAGAAATAGATGAAAAACATGTAGTACTTTTGTACAATGCAACTTTACTCAGCTATAAAACAAGACAAACTTGAGGACTTCATAGGCAAGTGGATGCTACTAAAGGGTATATTCATAAGTATAACAAGTGAGACCCATACTTGTAAATATCAATAGTGTCTCCCTAGTGTAAGAACCTGAATAAATAAATAAAACCTGAAAGGTAAAATAGATATAGTAAAGTGGAAAGAAACTGAACATAAGGATGAAACAATGAAGATGAGGGAAAGGAGAAAGGATATGGAAAAAGGAAAAGGAAGAGGGAAAATCAGACAAGTACATATATAGGATGGCTGAGATGATGTCACTAATGATGTTCATCAGTTGTTTAGAAAGTAGCAGTCAATGTTCAGAGTTTCTGCCTTGCTAACTATACGTGCTAACTATACGTGCTGATATCTGCAATCTAAGCAAATACATCAAGGACAGCAATGTGTAATACAAAACCCATGGTTGGCTACCTCGCATCTCGGGCTTCTAAAAGTACCATTACTAATGTCTTATCAATTATTATTATACTTTCTTTAAAATAAATTTACAAAAAAGTTTTTAAAAGTCAAGGTAAATAATTAAGGTTTATTGAAAGTAAGCATCATCATTCCATTTTTGTCTAATCTTTCATAACTATATATATATACATATATATATTAATCTGAGCAAAAGATCTGATGATAAAAATAGATAATGTAACAAGTATTATTAACTTGCTATTTTTAGCTTGAAAATCTGTAACATATGTATTGTATATTACCCTGTTTCTGTCTTTGCATCTGCTATTTGTTTTTGCTTTTGTTTATATTCTTCAAAAAAAAATAATATAGAGAACTCCTTTTTAGGAAGAATGCCCAAGGGTAAGACTAGCTCCAAATTCTTTATGTTGTTTTATATTTTCTTTTTTAAATGTATTTAGTGCAGGGTCTACAGGGTCTCACTACACAGATCGAACTTGTAGTGATTCTCCTGTTTTCAGCCTCCCAGGTGCTGGAATTACAGGCCCTCCACCACGTCCAGTCTCAATCACACTCTCAGAGAGCCCTAAGGGACAGGGCTGGTACAACACACTGGGGATTGAAAGTCCATCTCTACGTCTGCTATGCAGGTGCTTTAATCTGCTGAGATATCTGGCTGGCCCCCTAGGCTGTTTTATATTTCCAAGAAAATCACACTACATCAGGACTTTGGGGAGATAGAAAAGAAACTGAACAAACACTCGTGAGCTTTCTTTGGGGCAACTGAGGCCAACTCATGAGAGTTACTCAGTACCTTTAGAAAGCTGCCGTTGCAGGCTGAAACACACATGCTCCTGATTCAGCAGCTCATGCAGGAACTGGAGCATTCCACTATTGACCTATAGGCCTGGATCCTGTAGAGTGAGGAGAGCAACACGACTCCCCAGAGAGCACAAGGAGCATGTCTATTACCTAACAAGTCAGTGGTGGTGTTGAGCTGAGAAGTGCTAACTAGCTTCTTGTCTATTTGCATCCCTCATGTAGATACAAACAGAAAGTCTGGCTTGATGAAAATTACTGGGTTATGTCCATGTACTTTGCATAGAAATTTTCCTTCCACACATTTTTTAGGTTTATTCAGCTTAGAACAAGTGCTAAGTAAATACCACAGAGGTATACTAACCAGTTGGAGCCTCTACCAAAAACACACAAGAGAGTGAGTTTTACAGTTATTCTGCATCTACAAAAGCTCTACGAAAGTGCTGGAGCTAGTGTGTACCTCTCACTCAGCAACATTTGGTGAATAGTTCTCAATACTTTCACCTAAAGCTGTCCTGTGGCAAACAAATCGGGTAGCAATCAGATGTCTTATGATTAGCAGTGCAGCAAAACGATCTGTGTGACAGGTCACCTCCTGCAGAAACACGTATTTGCTTTAGTAAAATCTCTGCAGAGGTAAGTACTAGAGATTGTTTTAAAAAAAGACTCCTGGGGCCTGCCCTGGACATTTGGAGGATTAGACCTGGAGAAGAGGATTTTACTGCAGGTGGCTGAAAAGAGCATTTCCTGTTGAGAGTGTCTCTCAGTTATAGCAGACACTTGCTCGTGACAAGGTCAAGTAAGCTGGAAGGCTGTCCCTTCTATCATTAAACAGATCTAGTTACTCTAGTTGGCTAGCTAGTCCACTGTGTTTGCTTGAAATAAGCCGCCAACACTAGCTTCAGATATGGGTACAGACCTGGGAAGTTTCCAAAACACTTGTCCTCCATATATTCATCAAATTGGCACATCAATCTTAGTGTAGGCCTGGTGTCCTGCTGTGAGTATCCCACTTTACAGAAGCGGAAATGGACACTCGGTGAAGGAAAATGGTTTGCCCAGGGCTTCAGGCCAGAATTCCTGAGCTCTGCCTTAAACCCTAGTCTTCAGATTCTAGCGCACGTAATAAATACCTTGTTCACTCAGTGTGTAACCTGGTCCATCTAGAAGGACAGCACTTATAATTTTATTCCGTACTGAAAGGTTTTTCACAGGCTTTGCCATTTCCTCCAACTGTCCAAGTCTGTGAGAAGAAAGGATGAGGTTCCGGGTGATTGTGCAGGTGAAAACTGTGAAGCAAAGGCCAAGTGGCAGCAGAATGACCCTTTCAACGCCTGAGATAATGTTTTCTCTCTAGGTGACTCTCCTTAGGCCTACTATATGTAGTCACATAGTGCAAACTGGTCAAGCAATGGTCGTGACTCATCCAGATGGCTGACACTGACAAAAGATCTACAAAACGCTGGACATGGTTTCAAGGTAAATCCTGAGGTGATTTGATTGACCTTCTCAGATACAAAAGTTACATGTTTTGTTATATAGGTCTTGCTTTATATTGGCCTTAAGAATCCAGCTGAAAAGCTTAACGATGAGGCTAAAAAGTAAGGCCAGATTAGCATGCTGAGATGTGAAAGGCTCAAGTCAAGAGCTTCCAACTTTGTCGGCTCTGCCGATAACCCACTATGACCCACTATTGTGAGATACTGGACTGTGTATACAACTGCTTTCTCTTAGTTCAGTGAGAAGAAAGGTTTGTACTAATACTGTTTAGAAAAGTTATCACATCTGCATCTTGTACTCAGAACAACTACTATGAAGATGACACTGTGAAGTGTATTAATTGTTGTGGTTGTCCTACTAGCATGTTGTGAAACTGTCCCATTGTTATTTCTTATTAAAAGTAGAAAAAAAGAATGGCCCTTTGTCACCCAACTATTAGCCCCCTTCCGTCATCCAAGGCCTGGTGCAGAGCCCTTTCCTCCTCCATCTGCCAGGCTGCAGCCCCTGAATAGGGCACTATCTGCCACACCATCCATTGCTCCACTAGAACTCACAACCCTGGCCCGGGCTCCTTTCGTAAGAATAACAAGCGGAGCAATGCAGACTAATTTACTGGGGTCAGAAAACCTATCAGGCTAGATTTAAAGCATAAACTATCCAGAGAGGGATCCTTCTTATCCTCCAGACCCAGGGACAGTGCCAGACAATTATCTATCTCAAATTTATGATCCAACTTGCATTTGAAGGTATCGGCTTAAATGATGGGTTCTGAATAGAACCCAGCTCCCCAAATCTCCTCTCCAAATTCTGAGAGGTAAAACGCCCTCTCCTTCGTCCTCATGAGGAATGTTCATTTTAATTTGGAAAAAGCCTGTGGAGCTATTGGGGCCGGCTATACAGTTAAACAGAAAGGCAGCTGCTGCCATACAGAACAGATCTGTGAGGACATTTACCAACTGTCCTCTCTCACTCTCCCCCACAAAGGGAGAGCCTGATGTCAGCCTGAGAATGGTTTCTTTATTCAACACATTTTTGCTGACAACCTGGTGTGTTCCAAGCACTTTATTAGGTTTGGCGGCACAGGAATGAGCAAAACATAAAAAGGCAGTGGTGTGAGCCTCGCTTCCTCTCAAGGCTGCTGACAGTGATTGACAAGCACAAGGTGTAACACAGGTGCTGCCTGAAGCAGCTGTGATGCTAAGGTGAAAAAGCAAAGAAGAGAAGGTGACAGGGTGTACTGAAAATCGTTTTTGTGTGTGCATGTGTGCTTGTGTGCATGCATGTGCACATGTACATACTGAATTTTGACCCCATATTCCATCAGGACATCAGCTAGGCAGAAACAACAGCTACTCATAAGAGATAAGGGGGTGGAGAGCACGCAGTGAGTGTTAGGAGACAAGCACTCCCAACCAAGGGAAGAGTGAGCGTGCAGCCCTCACAGTTGTCAACATGCTGGATGCATGCCAGGAAAAGCACAGAAAGAGTGTCGCCAATGTTGTGGGCAAGACCAAGTGTTAGGATCTCAGGGCAGCGAGGTTGGTGCAATGGAGAACGCAGAGCACCAGGACCTCTTAGGCTATCAGATGGCTATTCACTTTTAATGGCAGAGAAAATGAACAGCTGTGGTCTGACAAAGGGGTGTCACGTTCTGGACTAGGAATTTTGAGGCATTCCTTACACATAATGAACGCATCTACTATAACTGACAGCTTGCCTGAGTTTTTAAATGTACCCAGTTATAATTGCAAGGACAGTCAAGATCTGTAACATTTGCAGCACTCCACAAACCTGCCCCACAGTGCATTAACCTACCCTGCTGTAGAATTTGCAGAACTGCACCACACAGCCTGAACGCCTACACAATGGCCTTCATTCACGAAATAGCATGTCCATGAAAATCACCCACGTTGTGTGTATCAGACGTCCATTCTTTCCTAGTGCTTACAGCTCCTGCATAAAGTCATGGCACAGTTTGCTAATTTGTTTACTTATTGATTCTTTTACCCCCTCCAGGCTGTAGAAAACATCAATAAATAGAAAGAACTGGGCTTAAAGTTCTGTACAAGTACGTGACTTTTCACCTCTCCAGGCGGGTACTCAGAAGTGCAGTGGCCAGGGTGATTGAGAAGAGGGTGTGCAATTTGCAACGAACTGCTAACTGCTTTAGAAATGGGTAGAGCCATCTCGAAGCCCTGTAAGCAGTGTAGGAGTTTCAGTTGCTGGCACTTGATGTTGTCAATCTTTTGTTTTGCCATTACCATTCTTACAGTGCTGAGGGATATTTTACTCTAATTTTTATTTAAAGTTTTCAGATGAATACTGATTTTTGAGTAAATTTTGACACTTGTGTTGGCCATTGACAGGCATGCACACAGACACGTGCCAGCATGTTTCCCAGATTAATTCCTTTGCTTGGTTAGATCTTCATATAAATGGGATCACACAGTTTGGTTTTTGTGTGTATGCTCGCTTTTACTCAGTCACCATTGTTTTTCTAAATTAGATATTTATTATTTTTTTGTTTCTGTCAGTGTCTTTTTTCTGGCTAACTAGCCTTCCACTCTGTGGGAATAGTACATTTTAATTATTAATTCTGCAACTTATCAAATTATGGTCTTTTTGCTCAACTATTATAAAGAGGCTACTGTGCTAACACATACATATAAATACCATATGGATTATCTTAAATGAGAAACCCAAACGATAAATAAACAGCAAAATAAAAATCTACTTTTATTATCTTATTATTTGTTATTTTATTATTATAAAAATCTAGAGCAGGAAATGGGGAGAGAGACCTTTTGCAAATGGAAAGAGGACCAAAAGGTGGATAGCAGAATGGGAAGGGAGGAGAAGCGGCAATGAAAGAAGCAACTTGGGGAACTGCCCTCAGTAAAGCTGCAGTGGTGCCTTGAACTACCAAGTTCATATCTTATCATTTGGGGGAAATGGCTGCGGGGACTGTATGTGGGGAAGGAGCATACTTGTGGTCATGTTTGCCACCCTATGTGGAGTTCGCGACTAGAAGCAAAATTTTGCCAAATGCATTTGTTTGCCAGCTGAATTGTTTGCAAACAGAAGTGCTTGTGAACCAACGTATTAGTTGTATTCATTATGGATCACACCCATAGCAATAAACCCCTACTATGGACATTCTTGCACACATCTTAAAATACTTGGGTCACATGGTAAGAATACAGTTATTATTACAAACGTAACTATCAAAAACTTCTAAACTTTTTTTCCAAAGTGATTTTAGCATTTTACATTACAATCAACAAAGTATAATAGCACCAATTTCTTCTCTCATCTTATTTATTTATTTCTATTTATTTGGTACAAGACAGGTGCTGTGCCACTGAGCTGCATCTCTGGCCCATCATTTTGAATTTTTGCATTTCTGATATGGTTTAATTGTGCATTTCCCTGATAATTACTGATGCCGAATATTTTTTCATATACTTTTCGGCCATTGATAGATTCTTCTCTTGTGAATTGTTTGTTAAAATATTTTAGCCACATTTAATGTGGGCTTTTCCCTCCTTCTGCGCATCTATAGGTCTTTAATGTGATGCTGACCTCTCGCTAGACACATGCTGGCAGCAGTCTCTTTCCGTCTTCTGAGCTGTCATTCCCTCCATTGCTGTTGTGTCAATACTAGCAAGGATTTTCACTTTAAGTCTATTTTATTCTTTTACTTCTGTCACTGCCTTCCGTTGCCTAAGAAACCTTTGCCTAGTTCCAGTTCTCAAGACATTTGTATTTTTTCATTAAAAGCATTAGTATTTTAGCTTTTACACTTTTATATAATGGCATCTTGAATTAATGTTGGTTTAAAGTGTGTGGTAGGAGGAGAGCTATGTTTTTCTGACATAGATACTCAATTGTTTCAGCACTGTGTGTTCAGAAGTTTTTCCTTGCTCCCTTACATTGCTTTGAAACCTTTGTGAGAAATCAGATGACTGTTTTAAGCGTAGATCATCTATTTCTGGACTCTCAGTTCTATGACATTGATCCGTGCGTCAGTCCTTTTGACATTTATACACTCCCTTGACTAATGCGGGCCTAAAGTCTGGTAGTATAGATCTCCTACTTTGTTTTTCTTTGTGCAAGATTTTAATTTGGATTAATCACAATTTACTATTTTTTCCTTTTACGGTTAGTGATTTTTGCATTTTGGCAAAGAAATCATTGCTTAGCCCAAGTTCATGAGCATTTTATACAGAGTTTCTGAAGATTTTGAAATCAACTAAGCATTTTTATTAAAGAGAAGCTACTAGAACGCTGTTTTGGAATAGCATTAATGTGAGATACATTTAGAGTAATGAACATCTTTATAATGTTGTGCTTCTATAATCTTAAACTTCTTTAAAGAGTAATTTTAGTGTGGGAGTTTACTATAGTTTTTGTTACATATCAAATTAAATTGTAAATATTTTTATGTAGCTGGTAAAGGTATACAATATTTCTTTCTAGCTGCTTGTTGTTACGATATAGAAACATAATTGCTGCATGCACAGTAATTATGTGTCTTGGCATTTTGTTAAACTCATTTGTAAATTCAGGAGATTGTGTTGGTGCATGAGCAAGATCCTTTTTAAAATTTTATCTTATTTTATTTTGAGGAGTAAAAGCACAAACAACAACAAATATGAAAAAGACAGAAACAGGGTAATATTTCAAAACATGAATAGCTAATTAACAATAGTTGTTATATTATCTATTTTTATCTTCAGATCTGTTGCTCAGATTAACAGATATAGTTATACAAGATTGGGGAAGTAACTGAGTAGTGCTTTTCAGCAAAATTCTTTAAAATGTTCTTTCTTTTTTTCCTTCCTTCCTTCCTTCCTTCCTTCCTTCCTTCCTTCCTTCCTTCCTTCTTTCCTTTCTTTTTTGCAGAACCAGAGATTGAACTCTGAACCTTGCACTGGCACCTGCCAGGCAGGCACTTGTGCCCCTGAGCTATCTCCCTGGTCCCATTGAATGTTCTTTGAATGGAGTTAAACTGCTTGTGAACATGTTTATGAATGAAGATGATTTTCCATCTTCCTTTCAAACATGTATGATTTTTACTTCTTGTTGTTTCATTCCTCTGTCTAAAATCCAATACAGGCCTACCATGGTGCTGCATGCACACAATCTCAGCACTCCAGTGGCTGAGGCAGGATGATTGCTACACGTTTGAGGCCATCTTGGGTTCCAAAGGGAGTTCAAGGCTACCCTGAACTGCATAGTGAAAGCTTATCTCAAAAAAAAAAAAAAAAAAAAAAAAAAAAACTAAATAGATAAAATTGTATACAACATTGAGTGGAAATGGACTATGTGAATATCTCTACCTTGTTCCTGATTTTTGAGGGAACCCATTCATAGGTTTTGTCAGATCATGCATGTTCCATAGATTTTTTGTTTCCTGACATTTTGTAATAAAACAGCACTGACTTTTGCTTTATTTAATTCTACTAAGATAACTGTATGATCTTTCTTCTTCATTTCTTTAGTGTGGCGAAATACAAGGATTGATTTTTAAATTTTAAATTAACCTTGCATTTATAGTATAAACTCTATTTGGGCAATTACTGTTAAATTCAATTTGGTAACATTCCACTGAAGATATCTGAATTCATGAATATTAGTATGTATTTCTCCATTACTGAGATTTTGCAGATCTTATACAAGGCTATGGAACTGTCCCACCTCTTAAGTTTTCTGGAAAAGATTTGTATCTGCTTGCTTTTGTTTCTGATTCATTGTTTGAAACAATACACCAGTGAAAGTAGTTTTGCATGTATTTTTATTTGCAGAAATTATTTTTACTTATGAATTAAATTTATTTAAGAGATTAGGTTGTTCAAGTTGTATATATGCCTTCTTATATCACTTTTGATAAACTGTTTTTCAACAAATATTTCTATATTATAAAATTAATTGGTCCCAAATTGTTCATAATTTTGCTTAATTTCTAAAAGTATGTAGGAATTTTAGTGAAACCCACACTTTCATTCTTTTTTAAGGTTTTCTTTTATTATTATTAGTATTAATTTTTCATATTTTTACAACAAAATATACTTTGTCTTTGCAGCACATGGTATTTTCTCCAAAATATATCACAAATTAGTTCACAAATCTTGATTATATAAATATAAAAGAATGCCATCCCCCATGTTTACAAGACAAGCATGCAATAAAAACAGAAATTAAGCACAGAAGAATCCACAGAAAACGTGGAAATATCTGAAAACCTGATCATGTATTCCAGAGTGACCAGTGGTTCATAGAAAAAAATCAATAAACCAATCAAACAATTTCTGGAAGACATTGCCAATGCCTATACAGCACACGAGGACCCTTTGGGAGACAAGGAAAGCAGATAAAAGAAGGAAGTTCATTTGTAACAAATGGTTCCATAGGGAAACAGAGAATGTGTAATGAAATAACTTGAACATACTTGAGAAAAAAAGGCAATCCTTGTCACACTTTCATTCTTGGTATTAATGACATATATTCTTCATTTTTTATTAATCTTGGTTTAGATTTTCGTTTTTATTAAACTTTTCAAAGAAACAATTTTCTCTCATTAATTTACTTTATCACTTGTCTATTTTCTATTTTATTTATGCCCTGATCTTTACTATTTCTTTCTATTTTCTTTCTTTTCTTTTAGTACCATGGATCTAACGCAGTCCCTGTGCTTGCCAGGCAGGCGCTTACACCACCAAACTATATCTGTAGCCCTGCTTTTCATACTTTGATTATTTCAGTTTTAATTTTATCTTAAAGTAAGAATGTGGAGCATTATTTTGAAATATTTGTATGTTGACTTTGATATGTACATTAAAATCTTTAGAGATACTTAAAATTGTGCCTGTACTTCACAAATTTGATATAGTGTATTTCTGTGCAGCATTTTAAATTTTATGTGCAGCATTTTAAATTTTCTTTTGTGGTTTGCTTTTTTGTATGTATCTTTTTTTCAAAGCAGTTTCATTTTCAAATATCTAGTAATTTATTAGACATTTTGTTATTGGTTTCAAAATTAATTATATCTTGTTCATATAGTATTTGCTTAAGAGTTTAATATTTAGGATTCAATGATTCTTGTGGTTCAGAATATGGTTCATTTTGTTGGTGTTCTATTCACAATACATGCCGGGCGTGGTGGCTCACGCCTGTAATCCCACCACTCGGGAGGCTGAGGCAGGAGGATCGGTGCAAGTTCGAGACCAGCCTGGGCTACAAAAGTGAGCTCAAGGCCAGCCTCAACTGCATAGCGAGACCCTGTCTCAAAAAGACAAAAAAAATTATTCACAATACAAATTAACACACAGTCTGCAGTGGAAAATCATAATCCTTTTAAATGTTGTTGTTCAGATCTCTTTTAAGTTTTCATGAAAAAGAAATAATGAGACAGTTTCAAAACAGGTTAGTAGGACAGCCACAATAATTAATACATTCACATCGTTTTCATAGTTGTTCAGAGTGCAAGATGCAGACATGATACCTTTTCTAAACACTATCAGTACAAATCTTTCTTCTCATTGAACTAAGAGAAAGCAGCTGTATGTATAGCCCAATAGCCCATAATAGTAGTGTGTTACGAGCACAACTGGCAACGTTAGAATCTGTTGACATGAGCCTTTTACAGATCAGCATATTAATATGGCTTTCCTATTTATTTCTCATGGTTAGACTTTTCTGCTGGATGATTAAGACCCAGGTAAAGCAAGACCTGTATAACAAAAATGTAACTTTTGTATCTGACAAGGTCAGTCAAAATCCATGAGGATTTATCCTGAAACCATGTACAGTGTTTTGTAGACCTATTGTCAGTTTCTGCATGAGGCACGGCCATTGCTGGACTAATCTGCTCTCTGTGATGGCTGCTCAGGTCCTCACTGAAGTTCCTTTGCATCTTCTATCAGTCACCAAGGGAGTAACTTTATAGTGTTCAATTCAGTGTAATCTTTATGGTTTCTTTGAGTTGTGTATGTATGTAGATGTGGTTGTATAATAATATGCATTTATCAGATAATAATATTCAATGACAAATATATTCAAAGTATGAAAGAAAATACGATTTTAAGCAGCAAAGAAGTTCAAAATCTCAGTACACAGTATTACTGGGGAACATGGAAAGAAAAACCACAAATTGTAAAACTGCAAAGTGGCTCACGCCTGCAATCCCAGCACTCGGGAGGCTAAGGCAGGAGGATTGATGCAAGTTCGAGACCAGCCTGGGCTACAAAAGTGAACTCAGGACCAGCCTCTACTGCATAGCAAGACCCTGTCTCAAAAGACAAAAAAAAATGAAATACATATATATGCATATGTATGCTGTCTTATGTTCAAACAATACATTGTATATACGTATACACATGCTTATGTGTGTAAAGGTAGATGTACAAGTAAACTGGCAATAGAAGATTGACTAACCACAAAGACAGCCCAATAGAAATTATCCAGTGCCAGTCAAATAGCTCAGTGAATTAAAGCACCTGCAAGCAGAGGACAGGTGTTTGATCCCTGGGCCTGCAGTGCCAGCCTCGCCCCCCAAGGGAACAGTGAGACAACTATTGAGACTGAGCATGGTGCCACATGCCTGTGATCACAGCTCTTGGGAGACTGTAAACAGGAGGATCTCTATGAGTCCAATCTAGTAGTGAGACCTTGAACACCTCATAGATCCTTCCCTAAAGAAAAAAAAAAAAAAGAAATTATCCAACATAAAGAAATGAGAGGAAAAAATACACATATATACATACATATACATATAAACACATATACACATATACAGATATACACATATACAGATATATGTAGATATCTTTTTGTGGTATGCACACATACCTACACATACATTTGTGTATCTCTGTCTTTCTTTCCGTCTCTCTGTGTCTGTCTTTCTCTCTGCAGTATAACTAGAAATTGAATTCAAGAACCTCACACTCCAGGCAATAGGAAAATAATGTATCACTGATTTACATTTCCAACTCTATTTATTTATATTTATTTACATCTGTTTATATACCTACCTCTCCACTTGTTATGCATTCCTGAAAATGTTGCATATTTATTTATGTATATCATATTAGAAATCTTTTTCTTCCTCATAGTAATTGTCTTCTAATGAAACTAACATGCTTTAGGTCACTTAGTTTTGTCCTCTAAGAACCCTGAATCTTTTTCTTTAATAATTTACCCCTCTAGGAGCCAGGGAGATAGCTCAGTGGAATAAGTGCTTGCCTGACAAGCTCAGAATCCTGAGTTCAATCTCCAGTTCCACCAAAAAAAGAAGAAAAAAGAAAAAAGAAAAAATTACTCCTGTCATTTCTTTATATTGAATAATTTCTAGTGATCTGTCTTCATGAATATGCAGGCATCTACTACACTCCAAGCTTACTTGTACCTTCACACACCTAAACATGTGCATACCCATGTGCAATGTATTATTTGAATATATATATATAATTTATTTAATTTTTCAGTTTTACAATTTTTGCTTGTTCTTTCCATTTTCCCCAATAATACTGTATATTAAGATTTTGTACTTCTTTGCTACTTAAAATCATATTTTCTTTCATTCTTCAAATATATTTCTCATAGAAACTTTATGGTTGTCTGCTAAATCCACTTCTGGATAATCTCTGACTTCATTCTTGACGCTGGGTCACATTTTCCTGTTCCTTTGCGTGGTCAATCAGTTGTAATTGCATAAGAGACACTGATACACTGTCCAGTTTCTAAAATGAATTGTTTTCCTTTGAAGACAGTTAATTTTGGTTCCAGTTGGCTGGTCATACTGAACTTGTTTGGCTTAACGTTAGAAGTATGCCTTATCTAGGAGGATCTGTGGAAACTGAAGAGATTTAAAATGACCAACCTGGGACTCAGTGGTCAAGTGCTTTCTCCTGCAAAATTTGCTGAAGGTTATCTTGAGGTTTGGTCTCAGTGGAGCTAGAGTGGGCATCACTGAAAGGCCATGGGCTATTGCACTGGTTATGCATAGTCTCTCCAGTATCTCACTTAGACACTCACAGGGTTTAACACCTGCCTGTTAGGAAGACACTAACGAGACCACTCATTTCTAAGTAAGCAGGTCTCTCATGCTGGATAGAATTGCTTGCACTCGAAACCTTTGTTCCAGTTTTGACCTACAGGTAATTTTCTTGCTGACCATCAGGAATTTTCCTGGTTATGTGCACCCTAGCCTCTAGATGAGGCCAAATAGAGGCTCCACCACGGGAACTTTGAGAGCATTGTTCTCTTTGCACTTCCTTCCTCACAAGTGCCCTGCCCCACAGATTTCAGCCGAGGCTTGGTCCCTTCACATCCATTTCCTGCCTTGTCACTCTGTGGGAGTGCCAGCTCTTGACTTGGTCCTGATCCTAGTTCACTGCAATGGGAAAAGTTACTACAGGAAGATGGTTAGGTGAGTTTGATAATTACCTGTGGGCCTTTTTTATAAAAAATTTAAAAATACCAGTTTTGTGTTTCCTGATTCTCTGAAGCCTAAAAATAGCTGTCTCAGATATTCTGTATAATTTTGTGATTATTAATAACCAGATTACTTGTGTAATATCAGTTACCAGATCATAGTTGAAAACTAGGACTTAGTTTCTTAAACATCACCCTGACCACTATGATGAGTGTATACCTTATGTGTTTAAGACGGGGTCTACAGGATCTACAGGGTCTATGGGGTCTACCTATACAGATCAGACACCTAGTGATCCTCCTGTTTTCAGTCTCCCAAAGTGCTGGGATTACAGGCATGTGCCATCACGCCCAGGCTCAATCGCCATCTCAGTGAGCTCTGGGGGCAGGATCAAACCTGGGCCAGTATGCTCTGCGTCAGCAGGTGCTTTAGTCTGCTCAACTATCTTGCCAACCCTGATGAGTATAGACTTGAAATGGGAGAGTAGACCCCAGAGAAGGACATGCATCAAGAGGACAATCTATCAGAACACAAACAGGACGATGGTGACTTGAACCATGGTAGTAGCTATGTAGCAAGTAGGGATTTATAGCATCCCAGTTATCTATTTTTTTGTTTGTTTGTTTTTGTTTTTGTTTTTGTTTTGTACTAGGGATTGAACTCAGAACCCTGTGCTGGCCAGGAAAGTGCTTATTCTACTGAGCTATCTCCCCAGCCTTCCCAGATATCTTTTAAAGTTACATGCAGCAACACTTTTTCAAGGATCATATATGGATTGTGAAAGAAGGAAGGAAGGAAGAAAAGAGAGAGAGAGAGCGAGAAAGAAAGAAAGAAAGAAAGAAAGAAAGAAAGAAAGAAAACAGAGCAAACTGTGGGACTTATTCAAGAGTTGATTGATTTACTTATTGCTGTACTGGGGATCATACTCTGTACCCTGCACTTGCCAGGCAAGCACTTATGCTACTAAGTTATCTCCCTGGCCCTCTAGGGATGCTGGAGCTGAAGAATTGTGGCCATCTTGAATTTGAGAAATAAATTAAAGCACATGGTGTTGACAATCAATAGGCAATAGTCTATATAGGTTTGCAGCTTGGAAGAGAAAGTGGACTTAAGAGGCTGAGGCAGGAGGATCAGTGCGAGTTTTAAACCAGTCTGAGCTACAGGCAGGACAGCCTGAATTGCATAGCAAGACCCTGTCTTGAAAAGACCAAAAAAAAAAAGGTTATAGGTGTGAGGGTTAGTGGCACACAAACAGAACACAAAGCTGCAAAACTGAAACAGTATAGGCATAGAGGAGAAGTAGTTTAGAGATTGCTTCATGCATTTCCTCAGCAGCAAAAGTTCATGCCTGCGAGTAAGAATAAGCAGAGGAGATTGAGCCATCAGTGGCATAGTAGGAAAACTAAGACCTCATGGTAACTTGGAAACCAAATTAGAACGTGTGTCAAGGATGAGGCAGTGATTAACAGTGACAAATGTCACTGTTGAGTCATGTGAGATAAATACTAACATTTAATCAACAAATTTAGTGGTATAGAGGTCATTATGGATGTTGTTAAGAGCAGTTCTGACAGTGCGTGTTTGTGTGTGTGTGTGTGTGTGTGTATGAGTGTGTGTGTGTGTGTGTGGTCATTGGGTGGAACAAAGACTAGAGAAGAATCAAGAGAAAATTGGAAACGAAGAGATTTTTTTTTTTGAGACAGGGTCTCGCTGTGCAGTTCAGGCTGGCCTTCAGCTCACTTTTGTAGCCCAGGCTGGTCTCGAACTCACACTGATCCTCCTGCCTCAGCCTACCGAGTGCTGGGATTACAGGCGTGAGCCACCACACCCGGCAGAGATGAAGAGTTAATTATGTCAAAGATGGAAAAATGAGGGACTGGCCAGATAGCTCAGGAGACTAAAGCACCTGCTTAGGCAGGGTGCAGTGGTTGGGTTCAATCCCCCACATGGCACACCAGCCCACCCTTGGGGCATGCTGAGACAGGAACCGAGATTGAGTGTGGTGACATGGACCTGTAATCCCAGCTGTTGGGAGGCTGAAAACAGGAGAATCACTATGAGTATGACCTACATAGTGAGACCCTGTAGACTCTGTACTAAATACATAAAAAAAATTAAAATGAAAAATGATAGCCTATCCATATACACATGGGGAGGGTGTTTAGAGTACTAGGCATAGGGAAATGTATATAAATATAATTAGCTGTAACAAGTTGATGTGGGATCAAGTACATAGCATGGTGGTCTTAGTGCCTCCTTGCCAAGCACAAGGACCCGGGTTTGATCCTTGGTACCGCATACCATGCTGGACTCATGTAAAGCCAGCCACTGAAACCAGGTGTGGTGGTGTACACTTGTAATCCCAGCACTGAAGAGACTGAGATAGGAGGATCATTACAAGTCTGAGCTGCACAGTGAGACCCTGCACCAAATAAATAGATAGATAGATAGATAGATAGATAGATAGATAGATAAATAAATAAAACATTTAACAGGAAGGAAGTTGATGTGGAATGTGGCATGTGGACATTGTCTCTTGATCCTATTTTTGTGATTTAACCAACAAGCATAGTTGTGGACTGAGAGTGCTGCCTTGAACAAAGGGAGCATAGGCCTCCTGTAAATCAATATGCCATAGAGGTCAGGCGGCATCCCAAACTCCCTCAAATTTTGTATCAGCATCAATATAAGCCCAGGAGCCAAAGGGAAGAAAAGCTGGGCATTTTAGGGCATCATGAATCATGCCAAGATGTACAACTTTCCGTTCTGCAGCTCTACAGGAGCACAGGGGCTTAGGTACCCTGCAGAGGGAAAATGCTGCCTCCTTGGTTGGTACATCACTGCAGGATTGCAGGGCTAGCTCTTTGCAAGATGGAAGCCCACTTGGACAGCTGGTAGTGGTCTGGGAGCCAGCCCTCAGCCCCAACTGGCCAAACCCTGGTCCCTGTATGGGCCCTGCCCCATGGTGAAGGTCAGGTAGGCTCCACTGTTCTCTGGTCTGTGAGGGACGCAGCTACTCAAATCAGATGTCACAAAAGAGGACATTGGCTCTGGGCTCACTCGCCAGTAAGGAGCAGAGGACAGAGTTGGGATTCATTTTGCTGTAATTTTGGTAGCAAGAGACGTTATTGGATTTAATTTTAATTTAATTTCTTTCACTTTATGTATTTGGTACAGGGTCTCACTATGCAGCTCAGACTCACAGAGATCCTCCTGTTTTCAGCCTCCTCAGTGATGGGATGACAGGCATGCGTGTTTTCAGCATGTCTTGGAAGTGGGGCCAGTACAACATGGGAGACCACTGGTCCCTGTGGATTTAGTTTTCAAGTGTTTTCTTTTATGCTGGTCAAAAGTTGTCCATGTTGTGTAACATTTACAATACAGAAAAAAAAGTGAAGAAACTTAAACAATGTCCACCATGCTACCATGCAGAGAAAAGCTCTGGGGATCTTTGGTCTTCTTTCCTTCCAGGGCTTCATTTTCTCATGTATATGTACCAGGGCTTATACAAAGTTAGGATCAGGTCGTATAAAGCAGAAGCCTGAGGTTTTCACTTGACCTTAATTGGCGACTGATTAGAAAATCAGCACATGAAAATTACATAAGTTTTGAAAAGTATGGAAAGGCAAAGGAAATAACAACTGCTCTAATCTTCCCATCTAAGGCCACTGTGGGTGGCCAAGTCTAAGTGGCTGAGCCTCTGTGCAACTGATTTATTGTCACATAATGGAACTCAGGAGTGTGGAGTCACTTCCCCAGCCCTCCAACCCTGAGGGGCTCTAATGTGCACTCAGGAGGCACGCAGCTCTCTCTACCTAACCTGCTCATTTAGCCAGCGGAGCCCTGAAACATTAATTTCTTATTCATGAAAAAATGTGTCTGTCTCCCTAAAAAGCAGCTCATATTGCTAAGTCCAGCTGATTTCTTGTCTAGAACTAGAATGAGGCCAGTCATCAGCTCCGCCACCTCCCTGCATCTAGCTGGCACGGACACCTTGAGTGACGTGAAGAGTTTAAGAAAGTCAAATTAGCCTGGAGTGACAGAATGAAGGGCAGCTCCTAGGGGACTTGAGAAGTCGCGGTGCGCTGCCTATTTGATTGGAAAGGAGGCCCTGAGGTCTTTCAGCAGAGAGAGAAGATGGCTCATTCATTCAATTATTCATTTGTTCATTTAAGGCAGGAGGAAAACAATTGTTATTGTAAGAGCCGGCTGTGATTTGAGCATGTTGACCCCCGGAGGAAAGCCGAGTTCTGTTGGAAATAAGATGCTTTGTTTATAAAATCTTCTGATTAGTGAGACGGGGCCAGGAGGCACAGAGCCAGTGGGTGCAGCGGAGGTGGAAGAGTTGCTAACGAGGAGGAAATCATGGGGCATAATAAAGTCACAGGTGTTTTCCTCTTCCCTGTGCTGATCCAGGAAGCACGGAATTTATAAACTTTCGGATGAGAGGGGGACCTAGAGGGGAGGAGGAGCAGCTTTAGAGATGATGAGAATACAATCGCTTAGAGGACGGGGTGGGGGGACGTGGGGGGAGGCGGAGCGCAGTCAGGCCGCCTGCTTCATCCTAGCCTGTAAAGGTTTGGTGCTCCAGTCGCTTTCTGGCCCTTGCCCCCAAGAGAGACTCAGCTGTGTAATGCATGCGGTCACTGCTCCGGTTAATGTGCTCACATCTTTTTCTTTTCTTTCTTTTTTATTTAGTTTTTTGAGATAGGATCTTAGTATGCAATTAAGCTTGTCTTGAGTTCACTATTTAGACCACACTGACTCCAAATTCATGGCGACTTGTTCGACTTTCAGTCCTTGAAGCTGATATTGTTAGTGTTTTCACTTTTTAAATGTGCAACTATATACAGAATGACTAAGTAAGTTGTCTAAAGTCAAGTAGGGATTTGAGTAGAGACATACATTTAGCTATTACATTTAAATCAATAACTTTCATACTTTTTTATTTATCCCACCAGTTAAAATTTCTTAATCATCCGTCCCAAACATGTGACTATTTATACACAAGTAGCATGAGTGTACTACCACATGATCTCTATATGCAAGCAGTATATTGCATAGCACATTTAAGGCTTAAATTCTAAATTTACATCATCTTACGATGAGCTAAGTAAAACTTAGAAATATTGTACAAATCCTGATCAAAGTACCCTGCAATTTTCTTAATTTCTCAAGGCATAATTCACATTTAATGCAGGGTTCATCATGAATATTTCTGATGAAATATCACATTTCATATTGTCGTGATGATTTCAAGTTTTGCAGGGCTTTTTTTTTTGTCACATCTGATTATCTTGTCATGTAGCGGATGAAGGGCTTGTTCCCAGACACTTTGATGGGCTGGTGGTGCCATTTTCTTGTCATTCCTTTGTGCTTGAATTGTTAGTATTAGCTTCAATCTGCTATTCCTTTGCAGGGAACTTTTCAAGGCACTTATCTCCTTTTTGAGGGTGATGAGATAAACTGCATATCTCTTGAGTCTTTCTACTGCGCGTGTGTGTGTGTGGTATCTCATTATGATTTTGCTATGCATTTCCGTACAGCTACTGATACTGTGCCCTTTTTTAAGTGCTTTGTAAACCACCTGAATGTTATCATTGCAGAAGTTTCTGTATAAGTACTCCAAGCATTTTTTGCTTGCTGCGTTGTCTTTTTAAAGTTCTAGCAGTTCATTTGATATTCTAGAATGAAGCCTTTTACAGTGGACCCTTGACTTACAAACTCAACCCATTCCCAAGGGCTGCCTGTAACTCAAGTTTTCAATTCAATGCTCTCCACAGCTTTTTAAGTCTCTCTCCTGCACACAGATGAATCTCAGTGTCCTTAGAGAGACACTGGTTCCAGATTTCTTAGTTAACACCGTACAGGAAAGGATATTTTGTGTTCAATCTGAGCCCTTTAAGGGCTAAGTGTATATCTGAGACCACTGGGAAGCATAAGCAGTTGACATTCCAGTCATAACTCAAGACTTTGGTCATAAATTAAAACTAAAATTGTGGTAATAACTCAAGTTGTTCCTATGTCAGGGCAGTCATAACTCAAGGGTCTGCTGTATACATATTTAATTTGCAGATATTGGCTCTCTTGGTCTGTGCTAGAAAGGATGCAAAGAAACTTAGTCCTCATATAGTGCAACTGAGGCGCTCCGACGTGGCAGCTGTTCTTGAAAGACAGTTTGACAGTTAATCGAAGAGGTGAATATCGCTTGGCACGTCACCAGCAATCCTACCCCTAGCTATGTAATCAAGACAAGTGAAAATATACATCCACATGAAAACCTGTACATGAGTGATCATGATAGTGTTACCTAAAAGTGTATTTGCTGATGAATGAATAAACAAAATGTGATACATACATAAAATAGAAAATCATTTAACAATGGCATATATTAACACCCAGTAAGATGCTTACTTTAAAGGGAACAATTTCACTGTATGTGAATTACATCTCAATAAAATTGCAATAAAAAAGAATCAATGTGTAACACCACACCCATGACTTGATTGGCACACCAGCTACAGTCATGATGACCTCACTCTCGGTGTTCTCACACTGGATCTCCCTCCTCACATGACTCAAGACTGTCTTCTCTGTGCACCTAAGCACAAGCCAGGCCCCAAGAACTCAGCTTATACCCTCCACATCAAAACAATAAATTTCTACCCCATTTTCAAAATCCAAAGACAAAGCAACAAATAGCACTTTCTCTCTCATACTGCAATGAATCATTCCCGTGTCCCTAACATTAAAGACCACTGCATTTATTTCCAGCACAAGGCAGTTGCAAACAGCAGCTTGGCCAAATCATCAGAGGCCCAGCTGCACCAGTACTCCAATTCTAGGCCAGAGGTGAGTGTACGGAATAAGAAGGGCTAACTGGTGGGCGAGTCTACAAGAGGTTGGGGCCACATGTGATCTGCTAGCAAAGAGAACAAGTGAATAAGGATTCTGGCATAGGTGGATTGGGGGATTTAGTAGCTAAAACATAGACCAGCTTCTTCTGACTGGTTCTATTTTGTATATGTATGTGGAGTCACAGGTACATGGTCTTATCTTGAAGTTAAGGGAAGGTTAGAGGAGTGAGTTAGAAGTTTGCAGGAGGCAGACAAGGTCTGAGATATTTGCTGTGGGCAAACACAGAGCAAATTGACCAGAGATGGGTGAGACTATCTCCAGTTGCAACTTTCTTGGAACTAGTTACCTACTGAGGCTCAGGCACAGAGAAAGCAGATATTTCAGTCCAAACCGAGTTGCAGTAATAAAAAACCAGAAACGAGAGCATCTAGTCAAGTTGTTAGTGAGAGAGTAAATGAACTGATGTGTGGTGCAGCCCAGTTAGGATAAAAGGTCAGAGGGAGGAAATAGATGGGGACAGGGCTGGGGAGACAAAGAAGCCCCACGATGCCAAAGAATAATCATGGAGAATAACCCCAGTGATCTGGAAGGAGAAAGGCTTGTGGCCAAAGAGTGGGATGCTTAAAACACTGGTTGTGGAGGTGGATGATGGCAGGAGCTGAGGTCCACAACGTGACTGCAAGAGTGGGTGGTACAGGGAAATGAAAAGAGAACTCCTGGAAATAAGGACATTAGAGGACTTGGAAGTCGGAGCTCAGAGGAGTGAATCACAAGGATGCTGAAGGCATCCAGGAGGATGGCAGCGCTTAGCATGCAGAATAGGCTAAGCCAGCTGCCTCATACTCAACAAACGGGACTAAGGTCCATGGTACAGCAGGAAACGTTCTGCAGATTAGAGTCGTAAAGACAGAACTACATGGCATAGGGCTTGCATAAATAAAATGGCTTTCTTGTTTTATTTAGTTTTGTTTTAGAAGAAGATAGGAGAGTAACGAGGCTGGAGCAATGCCTATTTTTAGGCCCCAGACACGAGATGTGAGAAACCGGCTGTACACTGCATGTAAGAGCGCCAGGAGGATTGCTGTGAGTTTGAGGCCAGCCTGAACTACACAGTGAGACCCTGTCTCCATCAAAAGTGCTGGAGGGAATGGATATTTTCTGAGGGGGGCCTGAAAGGCATAATGATAAACATTGAAGGGGGAGATAGTAAAAGAGAGGCTGGGAAACTGCAGCATTGGTCATGAGAATGCAAACAGCATAATCGATTAGGAGCATTTTGAGCAGGAGCAAGCACCATAACCCTAGAGCGTCTGTATTGCAAAACAGGATATTATGCACTCCGAGCCATACACTGCAGCTTCGATTTGCTGCTCCAAATCACTGGATTAGGAATCATCCCTGCTACAGTGATGCACAGATAAAGTCTACAGAGGAAATGGACTTGCCTGCATTCTTCAGAGAATCAATGTCAGATTCCCGGGGCAAGACATTTGTCCAGTACCGCGCTGCCTCTTTTCTATTCTCTCCAGTATTCCTGAAGAGTGCTAAAAAAATTAGTCACCACTTCCAATTTATTTTCTGGCTAACGGGAAGTGAGATGCTGTGAGATACACTAGGGGTGGAGAGCAGTTATGATCCGTGGCTCCTTTGGCTCCTGTAGTCTTCTCTAAGACCTAAAAGCCAGCTTCTTAAAAGGAATGAACTTCTGCCTCAGCTCACTTGGCTATTTTTTGCATATTAATGGATATTTTTTAAGGTATTTAGGGAAGGGTCTACAGGTCTCACTATGTAGATTGCACTCATGGTGATTCTCCTGTTTGCAGCCTCCCAAGTGCTGGGATTACAGGCACGTGCCATCACACCCAGCCTCAGCTACCCTCTTAGTGTGCCCCATCGCTGGGGCCAGCACAGCACGCCAGGGATCGAACTCTGGATCTTCATGCTGAGACAGTTTTTGTTAAGTTGCCCAAGGTGGGTTCAAACTTGTGATGCTCCTGTATCAGCCTCCTAGAGTTCTGAGATTACTTTTGTACGTCACCATAAAGTAGAGATAGGTAATAATTTGGAAAATTTTACCCTCTTTCATGGTTGACTGATTCTCCTGGAGGAAGTAAAGCATGGAAAATTCTTCAAAACTCCTCTCTTTTAGAGTGAGTGTTGGTGGGTGATGATCACAGTGGGCCTGTAGCTCCTGCCACATAAGAAGCTCAAGCATCCTGCCACAGTCACATCAGCAAGACCAGAGTGTTGTATCCTGGCACACGGGCCAGGTCACTCTAGCCCTTCAGCCATTCCTGATGCCATGGTTTGGGGTTCCTGCAAGGGGAACAATATAATACAGGACACATTTTATAATGTTATTTAAGAAACATGTATAAGAAATTTAGGAAGACTAGCTGTCCAATTAGACAAACACAGGAACCAGGATTCAATCCCTGGCACCACAACCTGCGAAGGCCCTGTCCCCAGGCATACTGAGCAAGCCACTGAGTCTGGACATGTAATCCCAGTGCTGGGGAGGCTGAAAACAGGGGGATACCCAGGAGTCTGAGCTGTGTAGTGAGCCCCTGTACCAAATACATAAAAAAAAAGAAAATGAAGTACAGGAAATTTATCCACACACTAAACACTAAAGAGTCCAGCTGAGGGCCTTGATCCTAATGTCGTGCATGAGTGGAACTGAAAACCCAGGGTTCATAACAATGCCTCCCACCAGTCCAGCTGGAGGCCTGGAGCCCACAGCAAAGTCCCTTGCAGGCCTGCTTCAGAATCTGTGCTGCAAGGTCCACACGTGAGTGCTGAAAGCTGGGAAGTCTGTGCCAGGGGAATGAAGGCTCTGTGCTAGCGCGCTGAGAGATCTGCACTGGAGCCAGGAAGCAAGGCGCAAGATCAGCGCCAGAGCACCCCCACAGGTACCACAGCTGTCCTCAGGGACAAGGACATCCCCAGCTCCTGCAGCAAAGAGGAAAGGCGAGGTCCCATGAGGATAGCCAACGCCACAGGCTTCTCCACGAGGATGAGCAGTCCACCATCTTCCTCCCTGGAGGCAGGAAGCGATGCTCGAGACGAGGACCAGAGCTCCTCCAGAGTTCACCGGGAAAGCCAGCATGACAAGCTCCTGCAGCAGAAGAGCCCCAGAGAGCTCGCGGCTTCCAGCAGCTCCACCAGCTTCTCCAACCAGCGTCCCTACCAGCGGTTCGGCAGCCTCTCCCGTTCTGCCTTTATGCTGCTGGCAACGACGTTCAGCTGGGTCTCCTGCACCCAGCACCACACTATTTGAACTCAGCTGGGTGGAAGGAGTTGCCCACTAGTTAGCTATCCACCACAGCTGCCAAGCACAGAGCTGCTGTGAGAGCAAAGCTGTCTGGTGTCCAGAGCCCCTAGACCAAGTCAAGCCAGGTGAACCCACCGAGGCCTGCCTGCATCGCTAACCTGTGGAGTGGTGAGATGCAGTAAAGTGGCTGCTATTATACTGAACTGGGTCCTGAGGTAATTTGCTCTGCAACACCAACCAGAACGCAGGGCTAGGAGAGATACCTGTTCAACTCTATGAGACTCATCTTCTGCCAACAGCTCACACCCGTATTCTATGCTGTGCTGCTGACATTTAAAACAACTGGCTCTTCTCTGAGCACGTCTTCAGTATCCTGCCACGGTGCTTTTGCTCTTGCTATTCCATCTGTTTAAATTCTGTCCTTCGGGGCCTGGCAGGATGGTTCAGTGATCTAAAGTCCCTGCTTAGGAAAGCTTAGGCGGCTGCAGGGACCGAGGTTTGATCCCCAGCACCACATGCTGTGCCAGCCCTGCCCTCAGGGCAGGCTGAGCCGGCCATAAAAATAAACAAACAAAAGTTCTGAAACAAGATAATAAATAAATAAATAAATTATGCCCTTCACACTCATTAACTGAATTCTCATTCATTGCTCAAAGGCAGGCTTCAAGGTCAATTGCTTAGGCCTTCCTTCCCAGTTCACCTGGAGAAATTAACAGATTCTTTTTGCTACCACGAGCCACTGACTTATCCTTGATATCTGGTCTGCTGTGATCTTCTGTTTTCATTTTTACCCCAGGACTAGGTCTAGGTTACCTGGGACTCTCTCTCCTCTAGTGCCAAAGATGTTGGCACTATAAAATGGGTTTCCACAATGTTTTAGGGACAGGAAAGAGGCCTTGACTGAACAAACTCCATTCCCTAGGGGAAAGGCAGCTCAGGTAGCTGGAAGTGAGATAGGTATGCTGATGTCAGCTTTACCTGGCAGTTTGTTTCCGGAAGTCACAGGCATCTGGGTACAACATTGATTCTCATTCTCATGGCCAGCCATGACGAAGAACCTTCCCTAAGGACCATATACAGAATAGGGACCAGGAGATTCTCTAAGATGTGGACTCATCAGAGCAGAGTTTGCTTTTCCTTTCTGCTGAGACTTTAGCATTTTTCCCTGTAGGTTGTGCAACTCTAGTTGGTACAGAATGGACGGCTCAGACTTCATGTGTCAGAGCAAGTGGAGAGCTGCATGAGTGTGCCTGCGTGTGCCATGAGGTGGCTGGAAATTCGCAATGGCCCTTCACATATGTGCCCACTTGGTGAGCTGTGACTTAACCCTCCAGCCTGAGCAGATGGACTTGGAAATCCTGGCTTGAAGGAAATGGTCTCGGGGTCTAGTGAGGCTTGTTTAGAGAGAGTGAGGAGGAGAGGAGGTGCTTCCTTACACCCTACAGGATTTGTTAAAATGGTCTATATATGCCGACCACCATCAGGTCCTCAGGCTCGAGGGCCAGGCCCACTGTCTGGATTAAACTGGGACTCTGTCCTCTCTTGATATCCCCATTCCACAATGCACTGGGGAACTGATGCCCCATCTGCTGACCCCTGAGAAGTGACATCTTGATGGCTTACATGCTCTGACAAGCCATTCCCATGTCAGGGTCTCAATTTTGCATCTCCAGAATGGGAAGCGTCCTCCCATCTCCCCTGGCAGTAGTTGGCATTGAGACTGCGCTTGGAGCCTCCCACTGTGATGAAGTCCTGGCTCCTGGCCATCCAAAGGAAGCAGGCATTGGCAGGTGTCCAAGGACAGGTTGGAACTTTCGTACTTGGCCAGGTTAGGGGACCAATTAACAGTGGTTTAATCACTGCCTAAGACATCCAATCTATTTGTTTACTGAGTCATTATTAGATCAGGCCAATTAATAGTTTTTGGGTGGATTTTTAGTCTCTATGAGGCACCACGATGTGAAGGTGACAGTGCGCAATTACCAAGGCAACAGGTGATAAACAGCAGTGACCCTAAAAGAAGCAAGAAGTCCTCCCCCTATCTTCCTTGATTCCATACACAAAGAAGACATTTGAAAGATTAGAGCCGGCGATGGGGGTAATGCGGAGAGAAAGACTGCTCGGTAAACATCACTGTGACTGACACAGCTTTGAGAAGCCCTAAGCTTTACTATCTTTGTAGCAACTACCAAAAATAGAGGATGCAGACTAAGGCAAACAGGTCTACTGCATGTATGGTAGCCATTGACCTCCTCCGGGCTCCCACTGAAAGGTCTAGCTGCAGTCCTGGTGCTTGCTGTCACTTTGGGGAGCACAAAAGTCAAGTTCTTCATGGAGAGGATTTGGAGAAAACCACTTGGAACACCCTCTTGCTGATCGTTCGGATGACAGTAGCCAGTTGGGGCCAGGCTTGCCCTCCAGATGCAGAGGGTCACATGTGGAGATAGAAGCTACCAAGGCAGGCTCCAGGGCAGAGATGCATTAGATCTTTCATGCCTCTAGGCCAGTGACTCAGCAGGGTGCCAGGAGCACACTCAGTTAGGGGACAGCCAACTTGCTTGTGCCAATGACTGCACATTCGCTGATATCCATCATGGCATAACAGTTCCTGAGCTTTGCCTGAGGCCACTTGTTACTCATCTGCTGTGAGCTGAACCCCTTGTGGCTACCAGTGCTGCCTAAGGCAGTTGTACTTTCCAGCACTTCTCTCCCAAACATGAATGCCACGGTACTTTCAGGATTTTCACAATGAATCAGCTCAGATCAACAGATTCTTGAGAGGAAAAGACTAAGTTTACAGAGCGCCTCACATTGCACGGTGCCTGTGTATCCCCTGGGGTCTTGTTAATGCAGATTCAGGCTCAGGGGGTCTAGGCCCAGCCTGAGACCCCACAGTTCCTGCAGGCTCTCTAGTGATGCCACTGGTGCCTGTCCCTGGGCTCCAACCAGAGCAGCAAAGAACTGAGCAAGGCTCAAGCCTAATCCTAAATGGGCCAGGCCTGGGAGGTAGTCCAGTGCCTGATGGGAAGGGCTCAGTGGCTGTCCCATCCCTGGGCCCCAGGGAAAGCCTGGTCGAAATAAAGATCACAGCAGGAGCTCTGAATTGGGGTGCCAGGGGCCCAGGCTAGCTCCCCCTTAGGGAGCTCTGGAGCACAGGAGCCCGAGTCTAGGCTAGAGATAGAAGCACCAGCTGGTGGGCAACCTGAGCCAAGACAGGAAGCCGAGGTGCTCCACAGGGTGGGCAGAGGGGCCCAGCTCAGCCCGCCCCCTGCCCCGTGCAACTGGTTCTTGGCCTTCTCCTGAGGCCACACCCCCTTTCTGCTTGGCCTACAGCAGCTCCTAAGCCTCTGGGACTCCTGGGGTCAGGCAAGGAGGTCCTGAGATCTGAGAGAGGAAAGGGTATGGGGCTTAGGAGAGGGGAGGAGAAAACAAGGGTTGCACCCTTGTGAACGAGCAAGGGAGCAGAAGAGGCAAGTGGACATTAGTGTCGCCTCTCAGCACAAGATCTCAGGTGAGGTGTAGTCACCTAGCCCTGAGTCTCACCTCAGATGTTAAACTGCCAGGTGCACACTGCTGAATGCCAACCCTCTCTCTCTTTTTTTTTTTTTGTCTTCTTGAGACAGGGTCTCACTATGCAGTTGAAGCTGGCCTTGAGCTCACTTTTGTAGCCCAAGCTGGTCTCGAACTTGCACCGATCCTCCTGCCTCAGCTTCCCAAGTGCTGGGATTACAGGAGTGCGCCACCACGCCCGGCTTCTCTCTTTCTCTCTCTCTTTCTTTCTTTCTTTCTTTCTTTTGTGGGACCAGGGTTCAAACTCTTTATTTTTTAGTATCTGAAGGATAATTGTGTTCAAATGTCCATTCACTTATTGGTAGAACCACATTTTTTTTAAGTTGTCAATCCCATTCTTTATTTTATACTTTATTTTAGTTCACCTTTATTTTGTTCAACTTTTCTGTACCACACAAAGAATAATTTCTTTTTTAATTGATAACATAAATTTCATTAAGTTAAACACTTTTGCTCTGTGAAATACATTGTTAGACATATGTAAAATCCACCATTATACTTGTAAAAGATATCTAATAGAAGATGTGTAAGTCTATCACATATCCGAAGAGCCCTGGCCCTCTCTTCTTCACTGTCTGTCTTCCCACTGTCCCTTTCTGGGGGCTCTCGTTGTGTCTACTCTGCTGAGTGCATTCTTCTCTCTGCCTGTTGCTTCAGGGAACAGTTTCTGAATAGCTTTACAGGAGCTCTGTGGAATTGGGCCAGCTGCCCTGGGCTCTTGATGCCTAGCCGAGCTGGACTGTTAGTGTCCCTGTACATTGGAGCCCCGTCCTTGCAGCAATAATATTAAGACGTGGCCCTTGAGAAGTGACTGGTATTCATACTGTCATAATAAAGGCCTGGGGCAGTTTGATGCTCTGTCCTATGAAGCCCCCACAGGAAGACACTGTCTGTGACAAATGAGCTTTCACCCAGATTTCAAACCAGCTGGCACATAGAGCTCGGATCTCCCAGCTTCCAGAGCTGTGACAACACATTTTTATTTTTTATATGTTACAGTCTAAGGTATTTATTGTAGCATACCAAATGGACTCAGAATGTTCTGCTTCCTGGATTCTCCTGGAGGCTGCGGGCACTTGCCCTGAGGCGTGGCCCTCACTTGGGAGACAGTGGCTGCATGAGAGTGGATTTTCCTACCTAGCAGCAATTCTAGGATGTAGTGCAGGCTGTGCCAGTCACTGCCCTTGAGGGGCCTAGCAAATGTTGCCTCTTGAAGCCTGGAGAGAAGAAATTGCTTTCCCAAGATCAGCTTGCAGTGGGCAATGTGTGTATTCCAGGTCCAGACTCTTGCCTCTAACTGCATAGCTGGACGCCTCCCAAGCTTTCCGTGTCACAAGTCCACCAGCACACTTGAGGTTCCACCTCGCCCTCCACTGCCTCACCAGCCTGTGCCAGGCTGAGTTCCCCTCAGGAGGGGCTCGTCTCTCAGCTCTTTCCCTCCAGCTCTCCGACAGCTGACCACAGTATGCGGCCACCACTTGGGTCCTGTAGGGCAGGTTGCCCTTTCCTGCCTTACATGTGTCCCTTCTGTTCACCCCACTATGTTATGCAAATGTTATCTTTTCTGTGCTCTAAATTATGACACCTGTAGAGAACTGTTCACCTGCAAGGCCTCCCAGACAACCCCGTACCACTCACACGGCAGCCATCAATAAGAGCCACTGGCTGGGTCTCGGAGTCTCACCTCACATCCACTCACTTTCCTCTGTGCAGGACTCCTGGCCCTGGCCCCCATCACAGCACTCTTGCATTATAGGTGTCTGTTGCTATTGGCTCCCTGCACACTGGCGCCTGCTCGCACACTCTTTGGGCTGTACTGCAGAAGCACTAAGGTGCCAGGACATTGGCCCTCAAGCAGAATGCAACACAACTGTGTTCTATTCTGCCAGTTAGCGCTTCATTACTGTCTACGTGGCTTTGAGACAGCCCTGCCACGGTGCTATTACTGCTGCAGGGGGACTGGTCAGAGAAGCCAGGCTGTGCGAGTGGCAAAAGGCCCAGGGCTTATGCTACTTGGGCATTTCCTGGAATGTTTCTCGAGCTGCTGCCCAAAAGGCAGCTCTATTTCTGTTGCACTGTAACCTGTCCAAGGTTTTCAGTGTGAATTGAAACTGCGTTTACATTAAATGAAATTCTGCTTACTCAAAGTTTGTAACGATCAACTTCAACTGCCAAAGCAAAAAGCTGGCCTTGAACTCCACAGAAGTTCATTTCATTCAACCGCCCAGTCAGGCTTGGCGTAAGTTCTAACTTGGCATGGATTGCTACCCAACCAAAGGAGGAAGGTGCTTGTGCTAGGTGCCATACTAGCACCAGCCCCATTCCCTGAATACCCCATTCCTACCCAGAGACCCACCTGCCAGGGACCACTGTCCCTACCCTTCCCACTCCTTCTCTACTGGTAGGAGCTGAACCCCTTCACGATGCTACTGTGCCGAGATCCATGGCGTTAACTTTCTAGAGTGACTTTTCCCTAAAGACACTGAAATTGTGAATGATTGGCACTTAAACAGGTAAAAATACACTAGGTATTAATAGTAATATATGTACCAGTTTGGCACACTGTATTTACTGCTTTTAACAAAAGCAGCCGATACATCTTCAGTAACAAATAGCAGGGTAGGCTATTTAATTGTAACCTCCCTCTAGACACAACTAAGATTGCTTTAGAATATTAAAGGTTGCTATCAGCAAAAGAGCTACTAACATAATGTAGAATTTAGTAGGTCAAAGTAGAAAAATGTGAGAAGTTGACCAAGAATAGAAGCTCTTGCTTTTTTTTTTAAAACTCCCAAATTGCTGGCTCTTAGTAAGTTTTATGCTATCTTGGAGTGAAAGATACAGGAACCAAATCACAAAGTCCGAATAAAGGGAGAAACCTAAAGAGATCCCTCCAAATATACACATATTTGTACCAGGGAGTGAACTCAGGTTCTTGCACTTGCCAGGCAAGCACGTATTCCACTGAGCTATCTCCCCAGCCCCTATATGGTATTTTTCTCCTGAACAAAACACTTCTGCTAAAACCTTGTTTTTTGTTTTGTTTGTTTTTTTTGAACTTCTTCAAGATTTATTTCTAACTTCTGACTTGCAGAAACACAAGAAAATAAATTTGTGTTGTTTACAGGCTTCCAAGAGCTGGGATTGCAGGCACGTGCCACCATGTCTCAGTGTCTGGGGGCGCGGGGTCGGGGGAGGGGGAGGCAGGGCTGGGACAGCAGGCCTGGGGATCGAATCCTGGGTTCCTGTGTCTGCTTGCGGGTGTTTCAATCTGCTGAGCTATTTGGCCAGCGTTAAATTTGTGCTGTTTTAAACCATTATATTAGTGGTAATTTGTAAGAATAGCAATCAGAAATTGAATACACCAGGTTTTAGGCTTCTTCTTGTATCAGTGTTTTTATTCCACTAAAACCCACGATGACATCATTGAAAACATGCTTTTGCTGTGGCTCTTATGCTCCTTTCTGGGAATGCCATCCTTCTGCCTTGTACATTAATGTAGCTATTTATTCCAAACTACCTTCTAGCGGGGCAAGCACTTTTTTTTTCTTGTTTCAGAACTTTTGTTTATTTATTTATTTTCATGGCCGGCTCAGCCTGCCCTGATGGCAGGGCTGGCGCAGCATGTGGTGCCAGAGATTGAAACGTGGACCCTGCAGCCGCCCCCTAAGCAGGCGCTTTAGACCACTGAGCCATCTCGCTGGGCCCCCAAACTACCTTCTAGATTACTGTTTCTTCACTTGTATCTAATCTGCTGCTAAATATTTGTGAATGAATTTCTAAATTAGAGGCTGGGGAAGAGGCTGTGACCTTTGCAGCAGCCCAAGGGAACATCAGTCAGCACTGAGGGGCCCCCAGAAAATGGGCCAACTTGGCACTTTTATAAACTTGCTCTTATCAAAGGAAAAACACAGGCCAAAAAATGAGCAAGAAAGAATCTATGTACAGATGAGCAGGTACGAAGTAAGGGGAGACCAGCCTAAACTGGTTAAGCAAAAAAGCCAAAGAGAGCAAAGAAACGCAAGAGGGAGAGCGCGGCCTCTGCCCCAGCGGAAGCCAAAGCCCCTGGATTGGATGAAGCACGCGCTAGCCCCCTGTGCTCCCAATCTAGCTTCTGATGCTGACCAGATGCATCTCTGCAGCCAGTATTTTTTTTTCAATTCTTTTATTGTTTAAATTTAACAATGGTTATATTACATATTTTCATCATCGGATCAGTTTAGATTAATACATATAGGTATATAAGATTGATCAAACAACTAAACATTAACCTTTCTAAATCCACATTACTTTTTTTTTTCTTTTCCCCCTTTTTTTCTTTGAAAGTTGACATATTGCATATTGT
>PVJA010024253.1:0-32020 GCA_004027025.1 Myocastor coypus
TCCCCCCCCCCCCTTCATCTAGCTTCCTTAGTGCATTCGTTCTTACCTAAGGGACTCTGTTCCAGGACTCCACTGGACTGTACCAAGATCAGTGGGCGCTTAAGCCCCGCGTATGAAATGGTGTCATTTTCCATATAACCTGCATGCACGTCAGTCGTCGCTCTGTGAGGATGCTGGATGTGCTGTTACGTAACACTGTACGGAATGATGACAAGAAGGGAAAGGCCGGTACATGTCCAGTACACGTACAGTTTTTTCTAAATATTTTTCCCTCTCTAATTAGCTGAATTCACTAAAGTGGAACCCACGGAGGCCCGGTTGTTGTTTAATATTTCTCCTATGTTCTGAAATTTCTGAGAAAATATAAGAGGACCATTAAGTGAACATTTGAGCGCTGGGGAGATAGCTCAGGGGGATAAACACTTGCCTGGCAAGCACAGGGTCCCGAGTTTAATCCCCAATACTGGGAAAAAAAAAAAAAAAAAGAAAAGAAAAGAAAAAAGTGAACACTTAATCCTGGACCCTTTAGTCCTTGACCTATATTGGATTTGTTTGTGCAAGAATCCATGGTGGGCAACAGAAGTGCCATTGATTTGTAAAATATGTACAGAATATAAATACTTTTAGGTTGTGGTGGCTGAAAATCCATTTTCCCCTGACTTTTTTGAAACATCCATATTTTGTTATAGGAATCTAAAAGATGACGTTGCATTCAGGATTTTTTTCTTTCCATTTTAGGGTTTGGCTTTATCTCTTTTATTTCTTTTTAAAAATAAATTAAATTTATTGGTTCGGCCAAGTAGCTCAGCGGATTAAAGCACCTGCAAGCAGGCTCAGGGACGGAGGGTTCAATCCCCAGGCCTGCCCTGCTGGCCCTGCCCCCAGGCTGAGACAACAATTGAGACTAGGTGTGGTGGCAGGCTATAATCCCAGCTCTTAGGAGGCTGTAAACAGGTGGATCACTACAAATCTGATCTAGTAGTGAGACCCTGAATACCCTGTAGACCCTTCCCCCCCCAAAAAAAGTATTAGTACATTTGAAGTATATACATAGTGATCAAATTCATCATAGAGAATTTGTCCCTGTACATAACGTCTTGATTCTTCTTTTTGCCCCTTTGCTTCCCTTCCCTTTCGCCCCCTCTCCCTTCTTTCTTTGCAAAGGCTTGGTTTCTGTTTTTTTCTTGTTTTCCCCTGTCTTCCCTTCCTTCTCTCCCTTCCCCTCCCCTGGGTGTCCTGCCCCCTCATAGTTCTTCTCCCATTTGAGCATGTTCCTCCTGTTTCACAATCCCTGTGACACATTTGGTCCTATGTACACTTACAGGTTCTCACACAGCCCCCTGGAATCTTTTCATGGGGTCTGTGAGGTTCAAAATATTTTCAAAAGAGTGTTTTTAGCTAGCAGTTCTATTGAGATGTAAAACACAGTCCATGTGAGGCACCCTTGGCTTCGAAGTAAACCACTTAATAGGTTCCCTGGGCTGTGCAACCACCACCAGAGGAAGGTGTAGAGCTTTGTCTCTAAAAAGAAGCTGCTGTCCTTTGGCAGTTGTTCCCCACTTTCCACTAGGTCCTTGTCCTAGGTAACCACCGATTATATTCCTTGTCTATAAATTTGTCTATGCTGGGCATATGATAAAAGTGGAATCTAAATAATATGTAGCCTTTTTAATAATTAAATTTATTGATACAATTTAGATATGAATAATAATCATACTCATTGTAGGAAATTTGTACCTCTACATGATATAGTTCCTCTCTTTTCCATCAGTTGCCTCCCCTCTTCAACCCCACTTCCCTTTCTGCTTTACAAAGCTTTGTTTCAGTTTTACCTTTTTATTTCTCTTTTCCCATTCACTCCCCCAAGTCCGCTTTTGCTTTGAACAATGACTGCCTATTTCACAATGTCTATTATACATTTTGGTTCTTATTTACACTTTCAGTTTCTCACACCTGAGAGACAATGTAATCTTTTATTTCTGGGGAGAAAGATTAAGCAGATTTATGCTCATATATTATGAAAGCATTTTAATGGTGGCCCCTATAGGCTCAGCTCAGAGAGTTGGTGGCTAGAGGGTTAACATGGAGTCCCATGGGACCAGAGGCAGGAAACATGATCTCTTTCTCCAGTCATGAGTAAGCAGCTGGCTCTGCTCTTCAATAATTTGATGCTTTTGTCTGTGAGAGGAAAAGAGGCACTTGAGTGGGGAAGCCTTTGTTTTAAATAGAATAGAGTGAGAGTACAGGGCAAAATTCTAAAAGTGTTTATATTTATTGCTGAAAACATTTCCCTGTTGAAAGGCTGGGGAGATAGCTCTGTGGCACAAGTGCCTGCCTGGTAAGTGAAAGGTTGTGAGTTTGAATCCTGGTCCTGAAAAAAAAAAAAAATTCACCATTGGGCATACATTTTATTTGGCTATTCATGCCTGAGACAGTTGTGTTGTTGTCACCTTTTGGGATGGTAAATAATGCTACAGTGGTTGTTCTTACACAGATTTTTCTGTGGGAACATGTATTTATCATTCTTTGAGTGTACGCCTCTGGAATTGTGCGGTAACTCTGTTTAATTATTTAGAGAACTGTAACATTATTTTCCAAAGCAATTGCACTATTTTATATTCCCACCAGCAATGTAAGAGAATTTCAAATTTTCCCCATTTTACAGATTCTCTTTTTGTTGTATTTAGTACAGGGCCTACAGGATCTACAAGGACTCACTACACAGATCAGACTTGTAATGATTCTCTTGTTTTCAGTTTCCCAAGTGTTGGGATAACAGCCATGGGCCACCATGCCAACTCAGCATGCCCTGGGGGCAGAGCTAGCACAGCAGGTGGGGGAGGGTGAACTCCGCTGTGCTCTGCCTAGGCAGGCACTTTAACCCCCTGAGCTACTTGGCCAGTCCTCCATCTTACATATTCTTGCTATATCTTTCTCATTTCTGCTACCCTAATGGGTGTGAGGTTGCATCTCACTGTGATTTGCATTTACATTTCCCTGATGGACAGGGATACTGAGCATCTTTTCTTGTGCTAGTTGGTTGTTAGTACATCTACTTTGGAGAAAAGGCTATTGAGACTTTTTGTTGTTTTATTTTATTTTTATTCTTTTTATTACTTTTAATAAGAAAGTACAGTGTGACAGTTTCAAAACACATTAGTGGTACTTTCCCAATAATTGATACAATGCATGTTGTTGTCCTCATTGTTTTGTTATTTTAAATTATTTATTTTTGTGGGACCAGGGTTTGAACTCATGACCTTATACTTGCCAGAAAGGTATTTAAAATTTTTTGAAAAGGGCCTGGCGGGATGGCTCAGTGGTCTAAAGTGCCTGCTTGGGGAAGCTTGGGCGGCTTCAGGGACCATGGTTTGATCCCCGGCACCACATGCTGTGCCAGCCCTGCCCTCAGGGTGGGCTGAGCCGGCCATAAAAATGAGTGAATAAACAAAGGTTCTGAAACAAGAATAAAAATAATAAATAAAATAAAAAATTCCTTAAAAAAATAAAAAATAAAAAAATAAAATTTTTTGAAAAAAAATTGTTGTTTGCTTTTTATTATTGATTTTAACTATTCCTTATGTACAGGTATTTCTTGTTTAACAACCAAAACTTCATGTGACTAGGTCACCAGCTGAAGAATTGTACATTATAGTATTCAAATGGCTTGAGGAAACTCCAGCTTGATGACTTTCATTGTGTAACTTTCATTTGTGCTTTCATTTGTGTAACTCTTACATGGAGTACTGTAACACATAGCAATATAAAACTATAGTACTGCACTATGCAGTATATGCAGGAAGTTTATTTCTTTTCCTAGTTTATTGCATTTTTTACCATGAAGAGCTGTTGAAGCTATAAACATTTTAATATATTTCTTTGCTGACTTTGGATACACAGTAGACACTCATTGCTATTGTCTGTATACCAAAGAATGGGAATGCTAAGTTTAGGATACCCATAAAGTTAGCTTTAGTTTATGTTATGATACTCTGCAAGGCTGAGGCAGGAGGATCATAGATTTCAAGACCAGCCTAGACAACCTAGTGATTTAGTGAGCCCTTATCTCAAAATTAAAATAGAAAAAAGTTTTTATTAAATAGGTTTTTAAAATGCTTATGATGCAGGAAGTAAAAACTGATCTGGGGTGGAGGATCTCCAACAGGGAACCTCCAAATGATATAGGGAAAACTGATCTCCCAACCTGAAAAGTACCTGGGATGAATTTGTGTTCTCTAAAACCGAAGAATGAGTTTTAGGAAAAAATGGAGGTAATGAGTAGGATATAATTATTGAAGGAAAGAAAACTCCTGTCCGAGAGAGGAAAAGAAGGGGGATCCTGAGTGGGTGTCCCCCAGAAACTGTCTCTTTCAGGGACTTTTATAGAAGAAAACCATGTGGTGAGGCGGGTCTAAGGAAACTTGCTTAGGTGGGCCTGAGGTGGGACAAAGCTATGGCCAACCAGTAAGGTTACAAGCACCATTGCTCAAGTAAAATTGATTAAGTCCGGGACCAAATGGGAAAGCAAGTCATTTAGCAAGCGGGAGTGAATGTGGAACAGAAGTTTATCAAGTAGGCATCTGGTGGTAGTCGGATTAATGATTCTTGTGGCTCCCTCAGGGTGATGATCAATCTCAGATGTCAGTCTTTAAGGAGGTGAGCATTTGTTCAATCTTTGGTCTTTAGGTCTGGCCCACAGCGGGAGCATCCATCCCTCCATAGTTGCAGGATATCTTGCCTTCCGTATTATCTGCTTCAAGGCTGCCTACAATATCTCTATCTAACTCAGCTGCCTGCAACACTTACAAAGTACTAGCTAGCGCTCCCACTAACATCATCTAAGGATTTCAGTTGCTGATTAGATGATACTTTATTAGGCCATAAGCTAAAGGAGCCACCTTCTCACCTTAACCATCAAAAATAAGTGCTTCCTGATGGCCACACTGACAAAAGCTGAAGCAAGCCAGGCTCATCACTTCTGTGGCTACTTTGGTGGGAATTCAGTTTGTAGCATGCAAAGCATAAAGTTTAGTCTTTGATAAATTAAAATATATTTTAAAAGCTTCTGTATTCTACTTTTTTTACCATTTGTGATACTGAAGGAAATTTTCATAGCTTTATTAGCCACTTGTATTCTGCAATGTTTCTCTTCATGTCCTTTGTCTTTTAAAATTATTTTATTTCGAGCTGGGCATAGTGGTGCATGCTTGTAATCCCAGCCCTCAGCAGACTGAGGCAGAGGTCACTGTGACCCGAGGCCAGTTTGAGCCACACAGAGTTCAGTGCCATTCTGAACTACCTACTGAAACCCCATCTCAACCAAAAAAGAAAAAAAAAAAAGAAAGAAAGAAGAAAAAAAGTGGTGGGTTTATTTTGAAGTGCCACAGCCAAAAAACAGGCAGAAGGAAAAGGAGAAAGGGGCTTTATTATCTTTGAGGACACAGAGAGAATCTGGGGAAGATAAGGAATTCTCTGAGAGGGAACAAAGGGAAGCTTTATGGCCTCTTGTCAGGGGTGGAGTTTGAGGAGGATATTTAGACATACCTGAAGAGCTGATTGGGGCAATCCCTGAGGCAGCATGAGAGGTTAAAGGAACTTGCACCCTGGGCTGAGTTGGAGAAGAAGAAGGGAGGTGGTCTCTGCAAAGATAAGCTGTGATTTTAAGGGCTTCAGCCATATTAGATGGCCACCATGATGATTTAGCCATTCATACTAGGGTCAGAGCCTATAAGAAAGAAAGAAAAGAAAGAAAGAAAGAAAGAAAGAAAGAAAGAAAGAAAGAAAGAAAGAAAGAAAGAAAGAGAGAGAGAGAAAGAAAGAAAGAAAGAAAGAAAGAAAGAAAGAGAGAGAGATTTTATTTTTAAGCTCTCTTAATAAAACCATTGACCTGTTAATTAGATTTGAAAATATTTTTTTCCAAAACCACTTTATCTCAGTAGTTTTCCTTTTATAGATGTAGAACTGCTAGCAGAATGTTATTCTTTTCTTTCTTTTTTATGTATTTAATACAGGGTGTACAGGGTCTTACTACACAGATCGGACTTGTAGTGATCCTTCCTGTTTTTCAGCCTCTCAAGTGTTGGGATTACAGGCCCTTGCCGCCATGCCCAGGCTCAATTGTGTCTCAGCATGCCCTGGGGGCGGGGCCAGCACAGCAGGCCGGGGATGGAACCCCAATCCCTGCATCTGCCCAACCAGGCTCTTGAATCTACTGAGCTATCTGGCTGACCATTAGATTGCCGTTCTTTTTTTATTCTTTTTTTTTTTTTTTTTTTTTTTTTGAGACAGGGTCTCGCTATGCACTTCAGGCTGGCCTTGAGCTCACTTTTGTAGTCCAGGCTGGACTCGAACTCTCACTGATTCTCCTGCCTCGGCCTCCCAAGTGCTGGGGTTACAGGTGTGTGCCGTGACGCCCAGCTAGAAACAAATATATTTCAAAGAGAAAGACACTTAGATCCTCCTGCCGTAGCCTCCTAAGTGCTAGGCCATTCTTTTATTTATTTATTTATTTTTTTCTTGTTTCAGAACCTTTGTTTGTTTATTCACTCATTTTTATGGCTGGCTCAGCCCGGCCCGAGGGCAGGGCTGGCGCAGCATGTGGTGCCGGGGATTGAACCGCTGTCCCTGAAGCCGCCCAAGCTTTCCTAAGCAGGCGCTTTAGACCACTGAGCCATCCCGCTGGGCCCCATAGGCCATTCTTTATAATAGTGGCATTGGTGTCATTTTGAGAAAGACCTTTCCCATCTACAAGTATATGCTTTCCTTTTGCATACTATTCCGTGTGGTTTCACTTTTAATTTTTCTTTTTAATTTTTATTGTTATCAGTCCATGTTTGCAGTGCATAATGATTACATCCATTGCAGGGAGTCAGTACAAGCACATAACACAATTCTTTCTACCCTCCATTTGCCTCTGTGCTTCTGCTCTACTTCCCATTTGCAAAAGACTCCTGTGTTTCCTATTATCTAGCTTTTATTTTGTTCATAAATTTATTTATATTTTGAGTTTCTTCTGTAAGGCTAATGGGCAACATTTAGGCTTCATCTGGTTTATTTCACTGCACATTACATTCCCAGGACACACCCATTATCTCACAAATTTTGGCTCTGCTCCTCTGTAGAGCATGGTAGTACTCCATTGTGTATACATATCAAATGATTTTTACCCCTTTGTTTGTTAATGGACATATAGGCCACTTCCATAACTTAGGTCATATGAGTTATGTTTCTATGAACACAGCTACACATGTATAATGTAACATGATGTCTGTAACCCTTTCAGCTGGATATGGAGAAGTGGAAGAGCTCAGCTGAGTGGGACTTCTATGTTTAGCTTTTGAAGCATCTTTATACTGATTTCCATAGTGGTGGTACTAGTTTACATTCCTAGAACACTGTAGAAATCTTCTTTTTCCCTGCAGCCATAGTGGCATTTGTTATTATTCCATTCCATTTTTTTAATGCATTTTAGGACAGAGTCTACAGGGTCTACAGGGGCTATAGGGTTTCACTATGTAGATTAGACTCATAGTGATTCTCCTGTTTTCATCCTCCCAAGTGCTGGGATTACAGGCATGTACCACCATGCCCAATCTCAATTGCTTCTCAGCATACCTGGGGAATGGAGCCAGCATAGCATGCCAGGAGTTGAACTCTGCCCACTGTGTTCTGCCTAAGTAGATGCTTTGGTCCTCTGAGCTATCTGGCTGGCCCTTATACCATTTCTTGATGATAGCTATTCTTTCTGGCATAAAATGGAATCTCAACATTGTTTTTTTTTCCCCAATGACCAGAGATGCTGAATATACTTTAAAGTGTAAAGAACTTACATTTCAAATTGGCCATTTGCATTTCTTCTGAAAAATGTCTATTCCTTTCAGTCTCCCCGTTGTATTGAGACTAGTGTCATGGATTGTGTCTACACATCTCCCCACCCCAGTTTTCATGCAGTCATAGTGAGGCTTTTTGAAGTGCTTGGATCTGGAGCATGTGAAACTGGGATCCAGGGTATGTGGTGACTAAATTAGTCTGCTGAAGGGTTTGGCATAGTTCTGGGTAGGGTTAAAGGTGCACAACCCTGGGTGTGAGTACTACCTGCCTTAGGGTGGGTCACCTGGATGAGATATAAGGGACAAGAAAAGGGTTGTTGCTTGTCCCTTGCTGCCTGCTGCCTTCTGCCTGCCAAGAACTGTCTCCCCTCTGCTGTGCCACCTGACTCGGAGCCAGCACACTCTTAACTGAAATGTCTACAAACTGTGAACTGAAGTAAACATTTCCTCCTTGAACTTTTGGTGTCAAGTATTTTGTCTCAGCAATAAGTAACTAAGACAATAGCATCTCATTATGTAGTTCAGGCTGGTCTTGAACTCCTGCCTCAATCTTCAAACTTCTGAAAGAATCCTCCTGCATCAGCCTCCTGAGTGCTGGGACTATAGCATGCCCCATCACACCCAGCAGTTTCCCATTCTTGATTGTTTTTTTTTTTTCTTTTTTTTTTTTTAAATTTTGGACGGTATGATTGTTTTAGTTCTTTGTATAATCTAGATATTCAAGTATACCTAAAGTATATCTATATAGCAAAGAAGCATCTGGCATTCCCCCCCCCCCCATTTTATAGTTTGCCTCTTCACTGTATTGGTTGTTTTCTTTGTTGTGTAGATGCTTTTCAATTTGATATAATCCCATTTGTCACTGCTTAATGTTATTTATTTACTTATTTATTTTTGTATTGTGGTCGGCTCAGCCTGCCCTGAGGGTGGGGCTGGTGCAGTATGTGGTGCCAGGGATCAAATTTAATGTTATTTTTGTAACAGGATATTGTTCAAAAAGTTATTGTCTACACCTAAATCTTTTTTTTTTTTTTTTTTTTTTGTCTTTTTGAGACAGGGTCTTGCTATGCAGTTGAGGCTGGCCTTAAGCTCACTTTTGTAGCCCAGGCTGGTCTCGAACTTGCACCAATCCTCCTGCCTCAGCCTCCTGAGTGCTGGGATTATAGGCATGAGCCACCAAGCCTAGCTTATAACTTGTTTTATCTTCCAGCAGATTGTTTCTGTTTTTTTGTTTTTTTTTTTTTGTCTTTTTACGACAGGGTCTTGCTATGCAGTTCAGGCTGGCCTTGAACTCACTTTTGTAGCCCAGCTGATTTCAGGGATTACAGGTGTGTGCCACCATGCCTGGCTTATTGTTTCTGTTTGAATATTGAGTTTTTTTAAATTCATTTTGACTTTAGTACATGAGAAACATGGGTCTACATTCAATCTGTATGTATATGGAAAGTTTTCTAATACCATTTGTTAAAGAGATTATCTTTCCCCAGCATATGATTTTGACCTCTTTGTGGAAGATCAGAGATGGCTGAATTTTTCCAGGGTTGTTTCTGCACTCTCTGTTCTGTTTCACTGATCCACATGTGTTTCATGTCAGTATTATATTGTTTTTTTAAAATTAACTTTAGTGAGAAAGAAATAACAATGAGACAGTTTCAAAACAGGTTAACAGGGCAGTTACAATAATTAATACAGTTTATATTGTTGTCTTCATAGCAGTTGTTCAGAGTACAAGATGCAGACATGATATCTTGTCTAAACACTATTAGTACAAGTCTTCCTTCTCATTGAACTAAGAGAAAGTAGCTGTATACCTATCCTATACCATGCTGTTTTTATCACTGTAGCTTTATAATGTAATTTGAAAATATGAGATTGTGATGCCTCCTGCTTCATTCTTATTGCCCTGTATTGCATTTGCTGTCTGGGTCTCTTTTGGTTCCATTTTCAGCTTTAGGATTTAAATGGGATTGTATGAAACCTACATATCAGGGTTTTAAAAATTTTTTTGATTTAACTAATTAATTAATTAATTAATTTATTTATTTTGTCTTTTTGAGACAGGGTCTCGCTATGCAGTTCAGGCTAGCCTTGAGCTCACTTTTGTAGCCCAGGCTGGTCTCGAACTCGCACCGATCCTCCTGCCTCAGCCTCCCGAGTGCTGGGATTACAGGTGTGAGCCACCACGCCCGGCTTAATTTATGTTTTTAAATCTCATTTATTTATTTGTATTATGGCTGGCTCACCCCACCCTGGGGGTGGGCCTGGCACAGCATGTGGTGTAGGGGGTTGAGCTGCGCTTGCCTAAATTTTCCTCTCTGTGCTTGCCTAAGTTTTCCTAAGCAGGCACTTTAGACCGCTGAGCCATCTTGCTGGCCCTATATCAGTTTTGTTAATGTGGCCATTTTGATAATATTGACAATATTGCTGCCTATCCAACTACAGGAGATATTTTCCATTTTCTGATGTCTTCTTTCATCTTGTTCAGAGCAGTGTAGTTTTTGTTATGGAGATGTTTCACCTCCTTGATTAATTCCTAAATGCTTAATTTTTCTTACAGATTTTGAAGGTATAATGAGTGGTATTGTTTTCCTAATTTCTTTTTCGATGGATTTATTATTAGTGTATAAAAATTTTATTGATTTTTATGTGCTAATTTTGTATCTGGCTGCCTTGCTGAATTTGATCACTAGTTCTAGGAGTATTTTGGCGGGATAATTGGGTCTCATAAGTAGAGCATCATGTTGTCTTTGACTAAGAATAGTTTGGCTTTCCTATAGGTATCCCTTTTATTTTTTAATTCTTTCTTTCTTTCTTTCTTTCTTTCTTTCTTTCTTTCTTTCTTTCTTTCTTTCTTGTGGTACTGGGGATTGAACTCAGGCCCTTGAGCTTGGTAGGCAAGTGCTTATTCTATTGAGCTATCTCCCCAGCCCAGTATTCCTTTTATTTCTTTCTCACTAATTGCTCGGGCTTGTTTCACTTAATTTAACAGTTTGGTGATGAGAAAAGTGAGATAATGTATCCTACTAAGGTGTAAAAGAAAATAAATCACATTAGATAAAAGTAGCAAAAAAGAATAATCAGAAACAGAAGAAAAAAAGAGTAAGATAAAGAAAAAAGGAAAAAAAAAATGTCCGCCCACACCTGATTTTAGAGGAAAAGCTTTCAGGTTTTCCTCATTTACTTTCTTTTTTTTTTTGCAGAACCAGGGATCAAACTCAGGACCTTGCACTTGCCAGGCAAGCATGTATGCCCCTGAGCTATCTACCAGCCCCAGTTTTTCCTCATTTATTATGATGTTGGCCATAGATTTGTCATAAGTGGATCTTATCAGATTGAGATAAGGTACTTTTATACTTACTTTCTTCAAGGTATTTATCATGAGTCAATGCTTGATTTATTTAAAGGCTTTTCTGCTTTTTTTTTTTTTTTTTAGTTTTGAGATAGCATTTCAATTTGTAGTTCAGGCTGGCCTTAAAGTCACTTTGTAGCCCAGGCTGGTCTCAAACTCACAGCAATTCTTCTTCATCAGTCTCTCAACTGCTGGGATTATTACTGGGATTATAGGTATGCACCGTCATGCCTGGCTTCTGTATCTGTTGAGATGGTCATGTGACTTTCTTCTTGGACACTGTGGGTCTGAGCTGCACTGTGAATCCCTATACCAAACACATTAAAGAAGGAGACCAGGGAGCTAGCTCAGTGGCTTAAGTGCATGCCTGGCAAGTACAAGGTCCTTGGTTCGATTCCTGGTACAAATGATGATGATGATGATGATGATGATGATGATGATGATGATGATAATAATAAAGAAGTGGGATAAGGAGGAAGAGAAGGAGGAGGAAAAGGAGAAAGAAGAAAAAGTGAGAAGACTGTTTTTGAATGGTGATTTCTTTTTCATATATAATTTTAAAAAGTTGCAGTATATGTGCTGCTGAAGCGAGCATAAAAAAAAAGATTTAAAGAGGATAAAAACTGTAAAAAAATTAGAAATGATACAGAATTTCACAAAAAATAGGAATTCAATAGTGGTTGTTATATTACATAATGTCTTCAAATTAGTTGTTTAGACTACCAGATATAAGTATGCAAAATTGATAAAAAATAAAAGTTATGAGATTAAAAATAAGGAGAAAAAATTTTAAGCATTAACTGCTCCTTTCCAGAGGCTAGCAGACATCAGCAGTACAATTATCCAAGCAATCCTGTATGTATTCCTATATATACCTTTTCTCCTTCCTTCTCTCTTTTGTCTTTTCCTCGTTCCAGTTGTTCCTTCCCTTTGAACAGATTATTTCCCTTGAACGAATGATTTCTCTCTGGAGTCTTCTGGGATAAGAAGTCCCTATCAAGCCGGGCATGATGGCACACGCCTATAATCCCGGCACTTGGGAGGCTGAGGCAGGAGGATCAGTGTGAGTTCGAGACCAGCCTGGGCTACAAAAGTGAGCTCAAAGCCAGCCTGAACTGCATAGCAAGACCTTGTCACAAAAAGACCAAAAAAAAAAAAAAAAAAAAAAAAAAAAAGTTGTTAACAAGACCTGTTTTGGTTTCCACACTTGTGCTTATGTGTAATTATTGAGTCCTGTCCCGTCTTTCCTACTTGTGTGGTTTGTCAACAGTGTCTGCCCTAGAGTTATAGTAATTGGGCACTCCTGGTTCCCATGTGTCTCTCTGCCCTCTAGTTCACAGCCACCACCTGCTCAGGGGTGGGGGGGCCCTGTGTCTATGCACCCTAGGCTGCAACAACCGTGCAAGTCAAGGCATATCCCTGATCATGTTGACAGATAAAGAAAGCAAACCGACCACCGAGCTCTGTGCTGGATTTAGGCCATGGGGCGGGGCAGCTCAGCAGCCTACTGGGCTGAATGCCAGCATTTTCAGACCTGTCCCCACATACAGTCTGCCTGGATTCTCACCACGTAGGGTGGAACCCGTGTGTTCTTCCCAGCCTAAGCTTCACCTTCTCAAGGTGTCTGTGGTTAGCTGGCATCGTCTCCACAAGTGTCCCCTATGCTTGTTCTCCACCCAGTCACAGGGTAGGGTGATGCCCAAAATTCTTCAGTGTAGTTGTTCTGTAGCTGTTTTTTTTTTTTTTTTTTTCAGTTCAGTGTAACAATTATCCTTTCCTCAAGATGTTTCCTGCTCAGGCACTCTCAACTAGGACAGGCCTAGCCTTGGACTTGTCCTCCAACTCTAGTTGCCACGGGAAAGGAGTGCTTGCAGAGTGAAACCCCATGCTATTTTAGCAGGTTACACTGCCATGGGCTTTACTTGAGGCTGGCAGCTTGCTCCCAGCTTGCTGTTTCTCCCTGAGCTGCTAAGCCTCTCTGGGCTTACCTCATGCTAACAGAGACAGGCTCCAGTACTGTGGTTTCTGGCCCCCAGCCTCGGGGCCAGGGTCAGCTTCATTGCTTTTTCTGTATTGTAATTAGTTTCTTTGGTTTCCCTGTGGTTTCCAGTTTTCCTGTCAGCTCCTTTCCATTTCCCAGAGATCTACTTCCTTTTTGCTTACCCAGGTGTTTGTTTTGCTGATGTTTTAGCTCTACAGGGTGTTCAGGGTCTCACTACTAGGTCACACTCACAGTGATGCACCTATTTACAGCCTCCCAAGAGTTGGGATTACAGGGCGCACATGCCACAAGGCCCAGTCTCAATTGCCCCAGGGGCAGGGCTGGTACCGCAATCAAATTGAAACTTCTCATATTTCTAAATATATGCTTTTCACTGTCTGAAGTTTATTTTCATACAAAATGTGAAAGAGATTTTAGTTTCTTTCTCCTTCCTTCCTTCATTCCTTCCTTCCTTCCTTCCTTCCTTCCTTCCTTCCCTCCTTCCTTCCTTCCGTGTGTGTTTTTGAGATAGGGCTCTGCTGGCCTTGAGCTCACTTTGTAGCCCAGGCTGGGCTCAAACTCGCAGTGATTCTCCTGCCTCAGCCTTTTGAATGCTGGGTTTACAGGCATGTTCCACCCTGCCCACTGACTATTTTTCTCTAATAAGGAAAGAAAACACAGGTTGTGACTTTTTGTCATGTGAAAGCGGACTTATTAGTCTCCATACGCTTATGAAGAGAGTATATCTTCTTGCTGTGTATTTGGAAAGAGTAGCGCTCCCCAGCTCTTAACGTAGTAAAACTGACTCACTGTAGGAAGCTTAGAAACCATGAAAATACTTAAAATCGCAAATCAAGCAAGTAATTACATGGGTCTGTGCTCCAGCTTCTCCAGTCCGTGCTGCACCGTGTGCAGTGCATGCCCACTCTGGAAGTTTCCTTCCTTCCTTCCTTCCTTCCTTCCTTCCTTCCTTCCTTTCTTTCTTCCTTTCTTTTTTCATGACTGGAGTTGTTCAAACTCACGACCTTGCGCTTGCCAGTCAGGCACTTGTGCCACGGAGCTATCTCCTCGGCCCCAACTCTGGGAGTTTCCTATGACCACAATTTCACCTCTTGTTTCCTGTTATCAGGTGAAATAGAAACCACAGGGTCTCCTACTGATCTCAGTGTAAGCTCCTGAGAATGGGATGAGCCTTAGTTAACAAAAGAATCATGCAGGAATTTTTGCCCCTCATCCTTTACCCTGTGTGGAGGACTGTACCAACATTTTGGGAAAACTCCATTCTGTAGAAGGTCCACTGCCTCCTCAGAGTTCCCAGATCCCTTCACCAAAAAATAAACTCCTCCCTTCTTGTCGCATCCTCACACTCTCTGCTGTGAGTGTCTCTAGCAGAACATTCTTCCTGTACTTCCAGATGGTAGCTGTTCTCACAGGGTTAGAGAGAGCCTCCGTCTCCACTGAGTATTGTTTGGTTCAGCATTTATAAAAACGGATGGTGAAGCAGATTATCTAGGTATTATTTTTGGGTGATCTGAGACAGGCCAAGTATAATTTTTGAACTTTGTTGTTTTTCTCAGCAAAAATAAAACACCATTATTTCATGAATAGTTGCTTACCAGTAGACATGTTCTTCAATCAAATATTTAAAAAATATGGGGTTCTTATGTTGCACACTTGTTTTGGCGGGACCAGGTTTCAAACTCACAACCTTGCACTTGCCAGGCAGGCACTTGTGCCACAGATCTACCTCCCCGGCTCCTGTTGCACTTTTGTTTTTTATTAAGTTAAGGTAAAATTCATATAACACAAACTCATCACTATAACTCATTTTAAGTGTACAGTTCAGGGTGTTAAGAGTGTTCACATCATTACAAAATAAATGACCAGAGTGGTGTTTCTTTTCTTTCTTTCTTTCTTTCTTTCTTTCTTTCTTTCTTTCTTTCTTTCTTTCTTTCATTCTTTCTTTCTTTCTTTCTTTCTTTTTTCTGTATTTAGTCCAGGGTTTACAAGGTCTACAGGGTCTCACGCTGTAGATTGAACTTGTAGAGATTCTCTCATTTTCAGCCTCCTGAGTGCTGGGATTACAGGCGCATACCCCAATGCTCAGTCTCATTTGCTGTTTCAGCGCACCCCAGGTGGGGGGCCAGCATGTCTGCCTAAGCAGGCGCTTTAATCTGCTGAGCTACCTGGCCGGCCTTCAGAAGTTTTTTAATCTTGTACAAGTGAAACTCTATATCCATTAAATACCTCCTTCCCCATCTCCCAAGGTTCAGGTAACCTTCACTCTACTTTCTGTTTCTGAGTTTGACATACTTGAGGCACCTCATGCCAACTAAGCCACAGTACTTGTCCCTTTGTGATCAGCTTATTTTACTTAGATAATGTTCTCAAGGTTTATTCATGTTATAGTGTATGATGGAATCTACTTCTCTTTTTTAGTACTGGGGATCACACTCTGGACCTTATGCTTGCCAGGCAGGCACTTACTCCACTGAGCTGGCCCCCTGCTTTCTTCATTTTTTTTTTTTTTTAATGAGCAGAACATATTTATTGAGGGAAAGAATGCTTCTGTCCAAGAGAGGGACAGGAGGGTGTCCCAAGTGGATGTCCCCCTGGAAGCTGTCTCTTCCAGGGACTTTTATAGAGGAAAACCATGTGATGAAGTGTACATTTGACTTCCCAGTATCCACAACCAGAAGAGCTATGCCCAAACAATCTGTGGACTAGCTTAGTAGTTGCCCCCAGAACCATACATCCAGCCACTTCTGAAAGCCCCATCTTTGATTATAGGAGATTTTGGGGGGACACCTAGACACAGGCTGTAAGAGCTGCAGACTCAGGCCTTACCAATGTCTTGATAGCCAGTAACCTTGACTTAAGACACCCTTCCCCATGGAATAACTAAGCAAAATTTACAGTGGGTACAGTACTTGGTGCCCCCTTGGGAAGAGTTGCATTTTAGAACTCAGCTGCCTTGGTATCATTTCCTTAGTGCAGAAAGACTGAGATGTGCCTTCCAGAGAACATGTATGTGTGTTAGATAAGTGTCTTGGTCACTCTTCTCTCGTTGCTGGGACAAATACCCGACACTCAATATGAAGGAAGGAAAAATTTATTTAGCTCAGAGTTAGTGGAGGTTTCAGTCATTCTCAGCTGGCTCCAAGGCCGAAAGGCACGCGGCAGAACACAGCCAGTGGCAAACAGCAAGAGAGTGGCAGCAGCCCAGGCGGCCAGCTAGCCTCCCTCTCCTTATACTGTAATGCAAAGTACTCACCCCAGGGCCAGGGTGTAGGACTCACACCTGCAATCCCAGCATTGGATCAAGAATCAGTAACAAACTCCAGAAGCCACCCATGACTGTATGAGCTTTGCGGGGGACAGTGAGACACAAACCATAACAGCAATCCTTTTTTTTTTTTAAATAATTTTTTATTTTTTTATTTATTTTTTCTTGTTTCAGAACTTTATTTGTTTATTCACTCATGTTTATGGTTGGCTCAGCCTGCTCCGAGGGCAGGGCTGGCGCAGCATGTGGTGCCGGGATCGAACCGTGGTCCCTGAAGCCGCCCAAGCTTTCTCAAGCAGGCACTTTAGACCACTGAGCCATCCCTCCGGGCCCCAACAGCAATCCTCTTTTAAAAAAAAACTTTTTAGCTATTTATTCATTTATTTGGTACAGAGCCGCAGCCCAGACTCAGTGATCTTCCTGTCTCAGCCTCTCCAGTGTTGGGAATTCAGGCATGCGCCACCATACCCAAAACACAGCGTGCCCAGGGTCCCTGGAGTTGGCACTTAGACCCACATTTAGCCGGGCAGGCAAGCTAACTCCCTGGCCCCTAGGTAAGCTTTTTCAGGATGAGCTGGCTGTGAGATGTTAAATGAAGCAATGATGAATATTAAATAAGGTAGCAGGAGCATAGGGAGAGGAATGGGAGGGCCCTCTGTTGTCTCCTCCTCTTTATATAAGGAAATCAGTTCTGTCAGATTGGGCCCTCACCCTTACAACCTCATTTAACCCAACCTCCTGAAGGCTGCATTTCCAAATACAGTAGCCTTGGAAGTTAGGGCTTTCAGTGTTTGAATTTTAGGGAAGCACAACTCACTTCTTAGCAGCTTATACCTTAGTCAGTTTTTTCATTCATGGGACAAAATATCTTACACTACTTTGAGATGTGCAGAGGTTTTAGTCCATAGTGGGCTCCAGCACAGAGCAGAGACGGACAGCTACAGGGCTGAGGAGAATCACAGGGAAAGGTGAGAGAGGAGCTGGGAAGACAGATAAGCCAGGGACTGGTCTCTCGCACACCCGACCTCCTAATAGCAAGGCACCTAACAACTTCCATAACTCAAAGATCTTGCCTATATGTGCACAAGTCTTTGGGAAGAGATTTAGATATAAACCATAATGTCTTATTTCTTGAGGTTTATCTCTAACCTATCAATACTTGCACCACATTTTCAGTCATTTACAGACCTATTATTACAGCAACAAAATATTTAGATTGCCCAGTACATGGATTTCTAGCTGATTATGAAGATGATGTTCACCTTGCTTCAGTTATCACATTGCAAACAATTATCCCTTTTTTTTTTTGTCTTTTGGAGACAGGGTCTTGCTGTGCATTTCAGGCTGGTCTTGAGCTCACTTTTGTAGCCCTTGCTGGTCTTGAACTCACACTGATCCTCCTGCCTCAACCCCCAAGTGCTTAGATTATAGGTGTGTGCCACCATGCCCAGCTTCCAAACAATTATCCTTTTTGTGAGCTATTTAATATCACGTTTTTCTAATTTCTGTGCTTTTTATTAGTGACTTTTGTGCATAAAATGGCCTAAATATAGTGTTAGGATGTTTCCCAGTATTCCTTCATACAAGAAAGCTGAGATGTAGCGTGGCATGGGTGTGCATGCCTGTAACACCATCATCCTGAGGCAGAGGCAGGAGGATTGATCCAAGCTACAGGTTGGCCAGGGAGATAGCCCAGCAGCATAAGTGCCTGCCTAGCAAGCACAAGGTCCTGAGTTTGATCCCTGGTATAAAAACAAAAATGAACAAGTTAAAGGTTGGCCTGGGCTGCAGAGTGAACTCAAAGATAGTCTCAACTTCATAGTGAAACCCCATCTTAAAAAAAAAAGAAGGCTGAGACATGCAGTAGGGGGAATATCTATGTGTTAGATAAACCTTTGCGGGCATGAGTTGGCTGTGGGCTAAATAAATTAGTAATGACTGTTATTAAATAAGATATCTTTAAAGAAAGCACACACAAAACAAGGTTAAATGTTGAGCAAATTACCAGGACATAACTGCAGGCACACAGTGCCCTATCCCTGTAAGTCTCCTAGGAGCAGTGGTTTAGTATTTGCTCATTGAGTGCTCATAGCAACTTCATAGAACGTAGAACTACCAAGAATAACAAGGAGTGACCATATAATTATGCCGCTAATTAGGTGTAACTGTGATGTGAACAAGCATTATAAGCCTCCATAAGAAGGTTCTAAAAAGTATCATAAGGTATCTGGGCGTGGTGGCTCACGTCTGTAATCCCAGAACTTGGGAGGCTGAGGCAGGAGGATCAATGTGAGTTTGAGGCTAGCCTGGGCTACAAAAGTGAGTTCAAGGCCAGCCTGAACTGCATAGCGAGACTCTGTCTCAAAAAGACAAAAAAAAAAAAAAAAAAAAAAAAAAAAAAAAAAAAAAAAAAAAAAAAAAAAAAAAAAAAAAAAAAAAAAAAAAAAAAAAAAAAAAAAAAAAAAGTATCATAAGGTTTTATATTTAAGATAGTATTCAACACGTTGGTAAAGTGAAAAAAAATACTGCTTATGAAGAAACAAAAGAACAAAGCAACGAAGAAAGAAAATAACATTGGATTCTTATTATGCAGTATGTAGCTAATTGTATTTAAAATGTGATGGACTGTGCAGCCATCTTCCACTTGGCACCATGGCGGCCCTCAGACCCCTCGTGAAGCCCAACATCAGCAAAAAGAGGACCAAAAAGCTCATCTGGCACCAGCCAGACCAATACTTCAAAATTAAGTGCAACTGGCGGAAACCCCGAGGCACTGACAACAGGGTGCAGAGAAGGTTCAGGGGCCAGATCTTGATGCCCAACATAGGATATGGAAGTGAAAGAAAAGGCCAAGCACACGCTGCCCAGAGGTTTCCGGAAGTTCCTGGTGCCAACACTACGGAGTCGGAAGTGCTGCTGATATACAACGCGTCTTTCTGCACAGAGTGCTCATAAAACCGCAAGAACCACAAGACCATCGTGGAAGGAGCAGCCCAGCCAGCCATTTGGGTCACTAATCCCAATGCCAGACTGCACAGCAAAGAAAATGAGTAGACGGCCTGTATACGCATTTATTTGTGGTTCAGTAAAACCATAAAAACTGCAACAAATGAATAACCAAATAAAATGTGATGAACTTCCACGGCCCTGAATGGGTTACTTATTTTTTCATGGAAATGATAGTCATAATAGTAGGGCTTTCAATATTATGTTTTTCGGTTCAAAGATTGGAATCTACATTAAAAACAAAGGTTTCTAGAGAAAGTTTCTGCCAAGATGAAGACAAGAGCTTTGCGAGAATATAAGATCCTGAGAAAAGGTAATCCCGGAATTAAATGAAAATTAAGAAGGCCTCTCCTTTCTTTTTGGTTGCTATAAAGAAGAAAAATAAGAAAAAGAGATGTATTATTACCCTTCTAGATTATAAAAATTTACATTTTCCCAGTTTAAAAAAACATTTCTAATTTAAGAGTTTGTCCTTATAACGAGAAAACAGAACTGAGTTTCTTTTTCCTCTCCCTCCATTAAAGGTTGTATTATGCCTTCTAACCACCAGGGGGAGACCAAGCTCAAGCATTTCGTCGACGGTTTTGTGAGTTAGCCTGGGCTGGAGGAATTTCTCTTTCTTTCTTTCTTGCTTTCTTTCTTTCTTTCTTTCTTTCTTTCTTTCTTTCTTTCTTTCTTTCTTTCTTTCTTTCTTTCTTTCTTTCTTTCTTTCTGTCTGTCTGTCTGTCTTTCTTTCTGTCTGTCTGTCTGTCTTTCTTTCTCTCTTTCTGTCTGTCTTTCTTTCTTTCTTTCTTTCTTTCTTTCTTTCTGTCTTTCTTTCTTTCTCTCTCTCTCTCTTTCTTTCTTTCTTTCTTTCTTTCTTTCTTTCTTTCTTTCTTTCTTTCTTTCTTTCTTTCTTTCTTTCTTTCTTTCTTTCTTTCTTTCTTTCTGGAGGAATTTCTTAATCAGCACCAGTAGTAGGAAGATTTTTTCCACCCCCTCGGTAGTGTACCATCCTCCTCAGAGGGGAAAAACCTTGTAAATCAAAGACCACCCGAAAATTCAAAGCAAACACATTTTACAGAAAGAAAAAGAGACTGCGTTCAAGTAAGTGACCTTTAAAAATTAAAATTGGGAAGGATGTATACTTGAACATGTTCCATTATGGTTGGCTAGAGGATGTATACTTCGAGGCAGAAAAAGGGCAACGGGCTAGGCCCAGTGCGGAAGGCTGCGCTCCACGAAAGGTGGAGGAGGGAGGGTAGAGTGGGTGACGTGTGTGAGCATTGGGGTCTGCACGGCTGCCTGTGGGCCTCTGGACCAGCGCCTCACAGAGCGCTTTCAAAACCCGATTACCTTCAGAGCATCTCTTTTCTGAACTGGAAACTGGATTGATGCGGGGTTTTTTTCGTTTTTGTTTTTGTTTTTGCGGGACTAGGGTTCGAACTCATGACCTTCGACTTGCCAAGTAGGCGCTTGTGCCACAGAGCTATCTCTCTGGCCCCTTGAATGATTGATTGATTGACTGATTTTCTTAACTTCAATTTTTAATTTTAAGCCGAAGATTTGTCTTTCTACCAAAGTTGAAAGATTTTCTCATCCCATTTAAAAGAAGCTCTTGATTTTTTTAAGTCTCCTCTTTGTAACCTAAGAACTGCTGATTTGGGGGCAAGATATTCAATATTGACAGTCAACCTAATTCCCTTTTCTTTTTTAAAACAGGATTTTTCCAATCCCATAATGTTTGGAAGTTATGATACTTCTACTGGTTGTGAACGTTCTGAACATTATTGCGCCTGGAGCTTATCATGTGTGCACGAGGCAGGAAGGGAGAGATAAAAAGTGTGAGACTGTTAGGAGACGCCTGTCTGCGCACCTAATTAGAACCGGTGCGATGGTCTATGACAGGAACAAAGGTACAAGTTTCCTTGCATAGTGCAGATCCTGCTTGGGGGGGGGCACCAGAAGTTTCTGCCACTTAGCTCAACACAAGGAGGAAAACGATTGTGTCTGAGCCTCACTTCTCTTTATTTACCAGGAACTGGACACAATGAGAAAAGGATCTCAATCCCAGGAATGAGGTGAACTCCTCTAGGAAGCTCGTCGTTCAGAGGCAGCATCTGGCACAGCCGTCACCATAACTGGAAGGGGATTGGGCTGCTGGATCGTCTGATTTATTTATTTGCTTATTTATTTATTTATTTATTTATTTATTTATTTATTTATTTATTTATTGATGGCACCAGGGATTGAACTCAGGATCTCTAGGATCAGTCTGTTTTAGAAAGGCTTATCTCACAGTATGTGCTGTGATTTGCCACTGTTACCATGTATGAGACTCCTGTGAGATAATATACAGCTTTTGAAGACTTGTGGTCTTTTGACAAAAATAAGATGACATTCACATTTCTTCTCTTTACATTTGGGAAGTTTAAAAGAAAAAGTGGAGCTTCCCCACCCCCAAAGCTAAATACCTACATAATTTTTTAAGAGCCTTAAAACAAAATAAAATTGTCTGTCTGGAAGACAAGTGTGTGACCCTGGGTTACTTTGCGCCAACTTTGCTTTGCGTCTAAATCTCACAGGTAGAGCACAAATCCTTGAGATATCTGTCAGATGATCCATAGGGGAGCTGGAAGAAATATGTTGTCTTTATTTACATTTGTGATTTGAAATTTAAGGAAAAAAATCCTTGGCCAATGTTTGATATATGGATTGACAGAATACAGTACACATAAATGTACAAACTTTGAGGTATTGGCGTTATTGGCATATGAAAAAATTATGTAGATGATTGATGCACCATTCACAGATTAGTCTGTATCCGGTGTTCTTTCAAGTTGTTCCTTGCTATCTGCTGTCGAGTAGTCCTTCAGAAATGGCTTGCCAATTAAAAGTCTTCCAGGTCCTTCTTGCTTCAAACAAGAAATTGAATGAGACAAGCCAAAAATGGTGCCAAAAGGTTATTGAAAAATGAGGAGTGAAAGGACTAGGAGAGAACTAGCTCTGCAGGGAGAACTTGGGCTGAACAAAGAGAGGAAAGGATAAAGGCAAAATAAAATGTATTCTGCATCTAGGGGACACGGAGTGGGCGACCCGTAGGGCTGTGACGTCAGGCTCTTTCTGACCTGTCCTTGCTTTCCCGCTGCATGAACCTTATGGGAACCAGTGAGAAGTTTCACCTACAGGCTCTGCCACACTGTACCTCTCTTATGACAACTGATTTAGTGGAGTAAAGTGAAATAAAATATAAAATGACAGTCTGTGTGAGTCCTACTAAGAATTAAGAGTTAGCCTGATGTGGTGGTGCATGTCTGTAGTTCTAGTACTCAGGAGACTGAGGCAGGGGGATTGCCATGATGGGGCTTGTAGTGAGTTCAAGACTAGCCTGGACTGCATAGGGAAATTCTGCCTCAAAAAATAAAAAACTAAAGAAGCAAACAAACAAAAAACATAAAAAGAACTGAGAAGATATTTACATAGGTATGTACATATGTATGTATGTATGTATGTATGTATGTATGCCTACTGAGTTCTGGTGTAAATTGTATTTTCTATTGTGGATTGTGATTAGAAGATAAACTGACATGCCTGTGATGTAGCACAGTGGAGTAGCACCTGCCTAGAGGGTACAAGGTCCTGAGTTTGATTCCCAGTATAAGTAAATAGATAGGTAGATAGATAGATAGATAGATAGATTAATAAAGTTGAAAGCAACTGAACTAGAAAGCTCTCAAATAATGGACTACTGGTAACAACACTTGAGGATGCATTAAAAATGCAAATTCTATGGGCCCCTCTGAGAAATACAGTAACAGAAACTGAGGGTTGAACTCCAGGGATGTTTAATGAATGCTGAGGTGACTTACTGAAAGTGTACATTTTTTATTTTATTTATTTATTTTTTTAGCAGTCCCTTTACTTGGGAGGTTTAGGCAAGAGGATCAGTGCGAGTTCAAGACCAGTCTAGGCTATGAAAGTGAGCTCAAGGCCAGCCTGAACTACATAGCAAGGCCTTGTATCAAAAAGACAATAAACAAACAAACAGTCCCTTTGTCTTCTTACAGGGATTGAACTCAGGACTTTGCACTTGCCAAGTACTTATTCTACTGAGCTATCTCCCTGGTGCCCCAAAAGTAAGATTTTTTTCTCTGATGTTAATGAATTGCTTTGCAACTATAAAATTAAAGTTTTGAAAATTATACTATTCTCAAAATATCATTTGTATTTCATGATGCTTTGTCTTGGCTTTTTAAAAAAGTATTTGGTACAGAGTCTCACTATGAAGCTCAGACTCATAGTGATCTGCTGTCTTCAGCCTCCCCAAGGCTGGGATTACAGGTGTGTGCCACCACCCCAGGTCTCGGTGGCTGGCTCACTGAGCCTGGGGCAGGGCTGGCATGGCATGTGGTGCTGGGGATCAAACCCCCACCCCTGCTCTTGCCTAAGCAGACTCTTAAGTCCCCTGAGCTATCCCTGAGCTATCTTTATGGCCCTGCTTTTTTTTTTTTTTTTTTTTTTTTTGTCACAATTCTTCGTATATTGTGGTAAGAAGACTTTCCAAGGGGTCTACCGTCACCAGGAGCAGATGGCACCATTTGTACAGCAGATCTCTAAAATCCACTCGTTTTGCATGACTTTTTTCTTTTTGTGGTGGTAGGTGCCAGGGCCTCATACAAGCCAGGCAAGCGCTCCACCCTGAGCCATGCCCCATCTACACAGCTGAAATTCTGAACAGCAACCCCCCACTTCCTAGTCACTCCAGTTTCCAGCGACAACTGCGCTACTCTCTGGGTGTGATGGATTACTGTAGGTGGCATCTGCTGTGACTGACTTCTTAGAGCAGAAGGCATTCCAGTTTCACCTGTGTTGTCTCATGAGGCAGAATTTACTTCTTTTTAAAAGCTGAGAACTACTCCACTGGATACATGTGGCATGCTTTCCTGATTTGCTCTGTGGTTGATAAGCATTTCGAGTGGTTTTGTATCTCGGCTGTGATGACCAATGCTATGATAATGGTAGGAATGAAGATATCTGGTTGAGATCTTAATTTCGACTGTTTTGTATGTATTCTCAAAAATGGGATTGTGGTCATGCGGAAATACTACTTTATTTTATTTTATTTATTTGTTTTATTTTTTTCTTGTTTCAGAACCTTTGTTTGTTTATTCACTCATTTTTATGGCCAGCTCAGCCCGCCCCGAGGGTAGGGCTGGCGCAGCATGTGGTGCCGGGATCGAACCGTGGTCCCTGAAGCCGCCCAAGTTTTCCCATGCAGGCGCTTTAGGCCACTGAGCCATCCCGCCGGGCCCGGAAATACTATTTTAAATGATTTGATTATTTGAGAAACTGCTCTGCTGTGTCCAGTATGGCTACACCATTTACAGTTCCATCAGTGAGGTGTGAGAGGTCCAATTTCTCCACATTCTTGCCAATACTTGTTTTTTTTTTTTTTTTTAAGTAAGAGCCATCTTAATAGATGTTAAAAATTTTCTCATTTTTGTTTGATTTACATTTCCCCAGTAATTACTGAAGTTGAGCATCTCTTCAAATACCTATTGGCCATTTGTATGCCTTCTCTAGGTAAATATCTTTTCAAGTCTTTGGGCCTTTGTTTTCATTTTTGTCTCAGTAGAAGAATGAACTCAGGGCCTTTGCAGTGAATTGCATCCCCAGCCTTTCCTCCCTTTTAATTAATAAAATAAATTTTTATTTGTTATTTTATTTTAATAAAATAATATTAACAATTTTAATAAAATTTATTTTATTAATTAAAATAAAATCAATATTAATATTTTAATTTTGAGGTGGGGGTCTCACTAAGTCATGAAATTACCAAGGCTGGGCTCAAATTTGTTCAGATCTTCCTGTCGCAGCCTCCCAGGATTACAGGCAGGATTACAGGCTCACTTACCCATTTAAAAAATATTTTTTTTCTAATGAGTTGTAGGAGTTCCTTGTGATATATATTTTGGGTACTACTTTCTTATGAGAATATGGTTTACAAATATTTTAAAATTCTTTAGGTTGCCTTTCCACTTTTTTTGTTTTTTGTTTTTGTTTCTGTTTTTGAGACAGAATCTTGCTATGCTGCTCAGGCTGGCCTTAAGCTAAGCTTGCCTTGCAGACCACTTTGGTCTTTTTTTTTTTAGATTTTTAAAAAAATTTATTTCTCTTAAACCTCATTTGTTTGTGTTGTGGCTGGCTCAGCCTGCACTGGGGTGGGGGTGCGCAGCATGTGGTGCCAGGGATTGCGGAGCGGCCACAGTGCTTGCCTTCGGTTTCCTCCAAGGGCGCTTTAGACCCCTGAGCCGTCTTGCTGGCCCGAGCCCAGGTTGGTCTTGAACTTGCAGCGGTCCTCCTTCCTCAGCCTCCCCAGTGCAAGGATTACGGGCACGCACCACCATGCCTGGCTTTGCCTTTTCACTTTTTTGCTTATCTCCTTTGCTGTGGAAAAGCTCTTTAGTTTCACTTGTTTAATTTCACTTTTGTTCCTTGCATTTGGAGTCAGGTGTGGTAAACATCACCAAAATGTCAATGCCAATAGAAGTTTTATTTTGTTTTAGGATAATTGCAGGTCTTCTATTTAAATATCTAATACATTTTCAGTTTATTTTTGTATACGTTATAAATAAAGCTTCATTTTTATTCTTTTGCATGTAGCTATCTAGTTCTCTCAGCACAACTGGTTGAAGAGAATGTCTTTTCCTCATTCTGTATTTTTAGCACCCTGGTTGAAGATTGTCTGACTGTACGTTCATGGTTTTATTTCCATGGTCTTGATTGTATTTTGTTAGTCTATAAGACTATTTTTATGCTAGTATGGTATAATGCAATCACTCTAGCTTTATGTTTTGAAATTATAAAATGTGAAGCCTCCGTTTCGTTCTTTTTCAAGATTGTTTTAATTATTTAGGGCTTTTTTGGTTCCACATAACTTTTGAGATTTTCCCCTCTCTTGTTCTTGCCCTTCATTTCTATTTTTTTTTTCTATTTCTGTTTCTATTCTTCATTCTTTTTGCTGTTCTTGCTGGTTAGTTGTAAATAAACTCTTTTTGAGTTTGCTGATTCTTCTACTTGATCAAATGAACTATTTAACTTCTATGGATTAGTAATTCAGTTATAAAATACTTCTGTTTCAAAATTTGCTTCATTCTTTATCATTTTAATATTCTTGTTTTATACATGTATTGTTTTCTTTTATTTTTAGTTATCTAGTTCTTAAGGGATTCACTGTTTCTTTAAGATGATCATACTGGATTCTTCATCAGATAATTTACAGATTTTCATTCCCAGGGTCAGTTACTGGAAATTTCTTTTATTCAATGAATTGTGCCAACTTTTCCTGATTCTTAATGTTCCATGTAGCTTTGCATTAGTCTGCACATTAGAAAACACATCCTCAACTCCCAGTCTTTTGGGATTTAATTGGGAAAGAGCTTCACCAGTCAGCTCAGCTAGTTCTTTGTTTGCAGCTGCCTCAGGTATTTAGTAATTTTTCCTCCCAGGAGCCAAAATTTCCTGATTCCCTTGATGTTTGATCATGTGAGTTCTATCAATACTGCATGTGAGGTGAGATAGAATCTGACCTCTGGGATGGCGTACAGAAAGATAAACATGTGGGGTCTGCTTCACATCTCCCTCCCTCAGGTGGAGAGGCCTCAAATCTCTTCCTCTGTAAGGCTCTTAGACCTGTGCTGGCCCCAGGAAGGTGCCTGCTCCCCTGAATAACTGAGGGAGTGCTCTGGAAGGTCAGAGACACTGGATGTTCAGTCCGTTCTCTTCCCCTCAGGAGCAGGCAAGATCACACCAGGCCTTGTGCATGACAGGCAAGCACTGCACTGCTAAATTAAATCCCTGACCCAGGAACTAATCAGCCTCTCCATGGTTCAGAATCCAGATCCTGGAAAATCACAATTTGGGAAAGAAAAGGAGGAAGGTGAAACCCTGGGGCCCAGGAAAGTTCTTAAGACAAAAGTGGAGCCCACAGAGAAAATAAAGAGACAAACCTCCATGCAGGGAAAGAAAGGGGCAATCTTCACTTTTTCTCTAGCTTCTGATCTAGGGTGTGATCAAGAGGGATGGGATCTAGAGACATGGTGGAAGTGGGTGACTTCAGAGGTCTCCAGGGAGAGGCATACCAGTGGAAAGGAACAGCAGACGCTGGCAACCACACCCAGGACAAGGATAACCCATGTGGTGGGTCAGTGGACTGCTCTGGTGTCCTGTGTCCACAGTCAGTGGCTTCCCCAGGGCCCCACCTATGAGTGCATGAGGTTTTCGAGGAATAGCGAGATACAAGCCATAACACTATGTATTGTGTCTTTCTGTTTCTTTCTTTTTTTTTTTTAATTTATGATTTTGGAGACAGTGTTATGCTGCGTGGTTCAAGATGGTCTTGAACTCATGTAGCCAAGGCTGGCCTACACTTTGTGATCATCTTGCCTTGTTTTGACAGAATCAGCAAGAAAAGACTCACAGAAATCAAGAATTGGAGCAAATGAGATTTATTTCCAGCTGGAGAATGACAATCTGATACAAAATGTGATAATGTTGACCCCTGAGAGAACTGTGTAGTTTTTTAAAAAAAATTTATTTATTTATTTGTTTATTTATTTATTTTGTACAGGTTTTTGATAAGCAGCTCGGACTCACTCATAGTGATTCTCCTGTCTCAGCTTTTCTACACTGGGATTACAAGCATGTAGCACCATGCCTGGTTTCAGTGGTCAGTATAGTGTGCCCAGAGTTGTGGCCAGCATGGTGTGTGGTATTAGGAATCAATCTCAGATCTTTATACTTGCCAGGCAGATGCTTAGACCACTGAGCTATCTCCCAGACTCCCACTGGGTTTTTATACATTTATAAGTAACCATGGTAACCATGCTAATCACATTTAGTCATTTTGAAATTTTATAAAAATTTCACAAGGTTTACATTTCCCAGAGATTTGTTAGTCAAGCAGGATACAGCTTAATTTTAGCTTACCTACAATTTGTTCTGTTTGTTCCTTTAGTTAACAACTTACTCTTCCTTAATGGGTTTTATGTTTAGCTTGAAGGGAGGGCTGAGTGGTAAGTTCACCTAGAGTTTAAGGGGCTTTTGCTATGGATACCTCAAAAAATGGAGTCATGTTAGCTCTGTTAGCCTCAGCTCCTCAGTGCTGGTTGATAGGTATGGGCCACCAAACCTGGTTAGCTTCCCTGTAGCACTAATTTATAAGCTTAAAAATTCTTAATTGCATCCTTTTAAGAAGCTCTTCTCTAATTTTTCTAGAAAGTTAGTGGCACAAGGGTTCATTTTTAAGTAGATGTGTCCAACGATTTTGTTTTTCAATTCAGACACAGCCTTTGAACTACATGACTGCTTCTCACTTAAGACTGTCTTCTTCCTTTTTGCACAAGGAACAAGTTATAGTGTATATGATAAAAGTTTAGTAGCACTATTATAGTCATGTAAACTAGGTAGAAATGTCATATGCAGTCAAACAAGGCTAGGTCCTTAAGAAAATGTGAATGCATCAAAAGTGTGGCTGGAGACACATCTAAAGATTAAAGTAATAATGGCCAGATTTATATACTTTTCTAAGGGATAAATGAAAGTTTTGAGATTATTGGCCCAGTCCTTCTGAGATTCCCTGCATCAACGAACCATTATCTGACTGGGGGAGGGCCATCCTCTCCCAACCCACTGAACTAAGACTAAAGGCAAGACTAAGACTGTAGACATTCAGCCAAGGAGAATTATGTCATCCAAATGCGTTTGCTACTATTGAATCAATATTAGTGAAGTGGCTATACTATAATCTTTTCTTTTCAATAGTGTCTTGCTTTACAGTTCAGGCTAGCCTTGAGCTCATTATGGAGCCCAGGCTGGCCTGAAACTCACAGTGATCCTCCTGCATCAGCCTCCTGAGTACTGAGATTATAGGCAAGTGCCATCATGCCTGGCTATACTTGTAATCTTATTGATTGGTTATAGTTTTGATCTATATTATGGACCTGTTGCAATTTTGCTTTATAAAACCGTCTCAGAGAAGTGAGTTCATTGGCAACACATTTGGGACCCATCCTCTCTCAGGAGCTATTCCTATTCCCCTTTTTTTATTCCTCATTCTAATTCTCCAATAAAATGCTCCTACTCTTGCCCTCTGTTTTTCCTTGGAATTTGTTCCTCGGCTTTGGGGAACACAAACTCTGAATATGTGACTTCTAGAAGTTTGTAAGCTACACTTTTCTCCCCATACAAATACCATAAATATCAAGTCATCACTTCAAAGGTGTTTGGCAGTTATGAGACAAGATATGTGGCCATGAGCTCTCATCCCTAAGAGGATATGCAGAGAGACGGCATGTTTCCCAGCACAGGTGCTCTAGGGATAGTTGTACACTTTCCTACAAGGTCTTTTACTTTTTCAATTTTCTGGCATTCTACAGTATGTGGAAACCTTAGTATTCTCTAAAGATGTATTGCTTAGCTAAGGAATAAATAAATGCTGATAAAATGCTTCATATTTAACATGTGGATCAGATCTTTTCTGATATCAGAATCAAATTGTTGAATCTTGGTTATTCTGCCCAAGTTTCAGGTCTAGTAAGCTAGTCCATTACTTAGACATTTGTTACTATTTCACATTAACATTGGGGTAGTGGGAGAGGAATACCTTCTCATTTTCAACAAGGCTTTGTAACCATGTTTTATATTTTTTATAATGTCTTCTTCAACTTATTTCTTCCAAGTTCTGTAATTTTCCCTATAGGGCTCTTTCATCTTCTTGGTTACATTGATTCCTAGGTATTTAATTTTTTCAAGCTATTATGAATGGTATGTAAAAGATTTTTTTCTTGGTAGTTTCATTATTTGTATACAGGAACTCTTGATTTTTAAGAATTTTTATCCTAATACTTTGCCAAATTTTTTGTCAAACCTAAAAGTCTTTTGGTATAGTTTTTATGTAGGAAACATTATGTGAAAATAGGGACATTGAGAGGTTTTCCCTTTCTGCCTGTATCTCCTTTAGTTCATTTTGCTTCTTGATTGCTCTGGGTTAGTTTTGTTTTGAGACAGAGCCTTGCTTCATAGGCTGGCCTTGAGCTCATTATGTAACCCTGACTGGCCTCAAACTCAAGAGAGTCCTCCTGCCTCACCTTCTCAAGAGCTGAAATTATAGGAATATGCCACTACAACTGGTAGTTTGTAGGATTTGGATTATTGGGTCTATCTCACTGCTTGCTATTTCTTCATTTATTTTTTAAAATATTGTTCTATTTAAATTTTAGCAGGTTTTATGTAGTTAGGAATGTGTTCCTTTTTACAAAATCTTCCAATTTATGGGAGTGTATCTTTTCAGAACTTCTAAGGGTTATCTGGGTCTCAGTGGCATCTACTGTGAATTCGCTTTTTCACCTCCAGTTTTGTCACTTTGGGACTTCTCTCTTGCTTTGTCTAAATGTTTGTCAACCTTGTCTATCTTTCCAAAGAACCAACTCTTCAACTTATTAACATCTTGTATAGTTTTTCAGTTTTGTTGCTTTCTATTCTGGTCTTTATTTTTTCTTTCCTTCTGTTGGCTTTGGGACTAGTTTGCTCTTGTTTTTTTTAGGACTTTGAATTGTACCGTTAGATCATTTTGGGGGGAATCACTCTTTTTTCTGATAAAGATACTCATAAACTTTCTTCCTAAAATTGTTTTCATTGTGTTTTATAATTCTGACATGTTATATTTCCATTATCATTTGATTCTAGGAATCTTTAAGTTTCTCCCCTATCTACTGATCCATTCATTGTTCAATAGTGATTTAGTCTATCTCCACACAATTGTGTCATTTTTTTCTTTTTGGCTATAGTCTTCCTTCCTTCCTTGCTTCCTTCCTTCCTCTTTTCTCCTTCCTTCCCTCCCTCCCTCCTTCCCTCCTTCCTTCCCTCCCTCTGTCCCTCCCTCCCTCCTTCCTTCCTTCCTTCCTTCCTTCCTCTTTTCTCCTTCCTTCCCTCCCTCCTCCTCCCTCTTCTACTTTCTCTCTCTCTCTCTGTCTCTCTCATCTTTTTCATGCCAAGTCTCGCTGTTCATTTCAGGCGGGGCTTTGGCTCGCAGTAATGCTCTTCACTTAGCCTTCTGAACACTGAGATTGCAGGCATGTGCCACCACTCCTGGCTGTTGGTTTCTAATTTTTATTCTTTAGTGATCTGTCAGGATGCATGAGATGATTTAAGTTAGTCTGCTTTTTAAGTCTTGCTTTATGACCTATTCTGGGCAATGTTCCATGAGCAATTCTTCTGTTGTTGCTCTGTAGATAACTGTTAAATCTACAGAGATGACTCTGTAGATAACTATGAAATCTATGTGATCTACAGTGTAATTTGTCTCTGATTTTTTTGTTGTTGAATTTTGAATTTTAAAACTCTGACTGGTCTGGGCATGGTGGTACATGTCTATAATTCCAGCATTTGGGAGCCTGAAGCAGAAAGGTTTTTCGGAGTTCAAGACCACCCTGGGCTACATTTTGAGTTCAAGGGCAGTCTGGAATATATGTCCAGACATTGTCTCAAGTAACAACAATGACAACAGCATAAAAGAAAGAGAGAGAGGGGAG
>PVJA010024254.1:0-32063 GCA_004027025.1 Myocastor coypus
GTTACAAAGTCAACACACAAAAGTCAGTGGCATTCCTCTACACAGATAACAAACACACTGAGAGACAAATTAGAGAAACAGTACCTTTTATGATAGCACCGAAGAAAATGAAATACTTAGGAATCAACCTAACTAAGGAAGTAAAAGACCTTTTCCATCAAAACTATAGTACTCTGAAAAAAGAGATCTCAGAAGATCTTAAGAAATGGAAAGATATTCCCTGCTCCTGGATAGGAAGAACCAACATTGTGAAGATGGCCATACTTCCTAAATTGTTGTACAGATTTAATGCAATTCCTATCCAAATACCACCGACATACCTCACAGAGCTGGAAAAGTCATTCCAAAAATTTATTTGGAACCAAAAGAGACCCAGAATTGCAAAGACAATTCTCGGCAATAAAGGTACGGCAGGAGGCATTACAATTCCTGGCCTAAAGTTATACTACAAAGCTACAGTAATAAAATCAGCATGGTATTGGCAAAAGAATCGACCTGAAGATCAGTGGAATAGACTAGAGGACGCAGAAGCAAATACAAACACACTCAGATACCTTATTTTTGACAAACGGGCCAAACATGTGTACTGGAAGAAAGACAGCCTCTTTAACAAATGGTGCTGGAAAAATTGGCTCTCTACATGCCGAAAACTAAAACTTGACCCTAGTCTATCACCATGCACGGAAATAAAAGTCGAAATGGATTAAAGATCTAAATATTAAGAGTGAAACATTAAATCTCCTGGAAGAGAAAGTGGGAGGAAATCTTGAAGACATCGGAGTAGGCAAAGAGTTCATGGACGGAAATCAAATTGCACGTTCAACACTTGAAAGCATCAATAATTGGGACCTCTTCCAGCTAAGAAGTTTCTGCATGTCAAAGGAAACCACTAACAAAGTGAAAAGACGACCCACAAATTTCGAAAACATTTTAACTAACAAGTACTCAGACAAAGGTCTTCTATCTAGAATCTACAAAGAACTAAAAACCATTAGGGTCCCAAAATTCAAAGACCCAATCCAGAAATGGGCATCTGAGATGAACACTCACTTCTCAGAGAAAGAAATACAGCAAGCCTACAAATACATGAAGAAATGCTCCACATCGCTAGTTATTTGTGAAATGCAAATCAAAACAACACTTAGATACCATCTCACCCCAGTAAGAATGGCTATCATAAAGAAATCAACCAACAACAAATGCTGGAGAGGCTGTGGGGAAAAAGGAACCCTTCTCCACTGCTGGTGGGAATGCAGATTGGTGCAACCATTATGGAAAGCAGTGTGGAGGATCCTTACAAAGCTAGAATTGGAAGTTCCGTTCAATCCAGCTATCCCCCTACTGGGAATCTTCCCAGAAGAACTGAAAACTTCATACCATAGCGATATCTGTGCACCTATGTTTATAGCAGCCCAATTTGTAATAGCCAAATCTTGGAAACAATCAAAATGTGCATCATTTGAAGAATGGTTGAAAATAATGTGGTATTTTTATACAATGGAATACTACTCATCCATAAAGAATGATAAGTTTTTAGTGAGACCCTGTCTCAAAAAGGAAAAAAAAATGATAAGGTTGAAGACTTCATATATAAATGGATGTATATTGAACATATACTCATTAGTGAAATAAACCAGACCTATATGTGTAAATATCGTATAGCCTCCCTAATATAAGAACTTTAAAGAAGAAAACAAGAACTTAAGGGCATAACACAGCTGAATGTGTTATGGATTAAACAATGAAGTGACTGGAAGCAGACAAAGCAGAAAACATATCAATAGCAAAACCATACAGTTATGTACACAGGATGAATCAGATATTGGTCTCAAGAACCTTCAAAAGGTTCAGCATATTGACTATAGCAAAATGTAATGCTAAAACTATGTTTGGAATACATGTCACTCTTGTCTTTTTGATATGTACTGCTCCTGGTGTAAACTCAGTTATTGTCATTTTATCAAGAGTAGTACTTGAAAGTAAGAGACTGGGCCAAAAACCATATTCTTGAAAGGCTACAATTTTGTATTTCCTCGAATCTCCAAATATCTGTGTCAAAATTGTGTAACTGCTTATATCACATTGTATGGAAAGTTATTAGAATAACAATGATGGTCAGAAAATATTATTTCCAAGCTAAGTCAAAGATATTTGATAGTCAGAAAGCCAGTGATGATAAGCTCAAGTACCTATGTTATAGAGTAATAGTATCACAAAGCTTTTCTGCTGGAGGGTTAAGAATGTAAGTTAACAGACCGAAAATTGGAGAAAAATAAAGGTATAAGGATAGCCAATATTTTGGCCCTAGCCCTTCAAAGTCAATAAAGACCCAGGATATAAGAGAACCGGTGTTGTAATATCCTATAACTCAGAAGTATCCCAAATTTCATGGTCAAGGAGATTATGGGAACTCAGAGGAAAGGGATGAATGAACTGTCGTGCGTCTAAGGAGAGTCACCCAGAGAAAAACATTCTCTCAGACTTTCACAGAAAGCAAAATGGCCAAGCAATGGCCGTGACTCGTTCCGAAGGCTGACACTAACAACAGTTCTACAAAGAAGTGTCTATAGTCTCAAATTTAATCCTGAGGGGATTTGAACCTGGAAGATCCAAAAAAAAAAAAGAATGTTTAGTTATACAGGTCTTGCTTCGACTTGCCCTTGACCACCCAGCAAGAAAAAAGAAATCCTTAATTACAATGTATGGAACGCAGAGCTAGATTGGTGAGATGAGCTTTAGGAGGCTTAGATTCAATAGCCTCCAACATCACAAGCTTCACTGGTGGCACACTGCAATTGCAAAACCTTTGACTGTGTATGTATCTGCTTCCTCTTAGTCCAAAGAGAAGTATATTCTTTCCTTTTTCTTTCTTTCTTTCTTTTTTTTTTTCTATGCCACATCAATAGGGAGGTGGGTCATGCCCACACACTGCACTATATAGAATGGTTGTGAGGACAATATGCAATATGTCAACTTTCAAAGAAAAGAAAGGGGAAAAGAAAAAAAAAAGTAATGTTGATTTAGAAGGGTTAATGTTTAATTGTTTGATCAATCTTACATACCTATATGTATTAATCTAAACTGATCTGATGATGAAAATATGTAATACAACCATTGTTAAATTTAAAGAATAAAAAAAATTGAAAAAAACTAAAAAAAAAAAAAAGAAGAATAAAGTTTTATGTTACCAGGAAATTAAATTTTAACAAACTTGTTAAGACTCCTAAATAGTTAATGGGTGTCATCCATAACATAAACGGAACAACAGCATCAAGTATCTACTAGGTGATAATTATCTGGGACTATTTATGGTCCTAAAAAAAGAACTCATAAATCCTCCCAGTAGCCTTATGAGAGAAGCACTCCTTCCAGCACCAATTTAGACAGCAGGAGCTGAACTGCAGCATCAAAACTTAACTTCTCGTATACTTGCTAGAGTCAAAATGGGATCTGAATTCAGACCTCTCTCTGGTGACACAAGTACCTTGTCCTAGCTACTTTTCTCTCATTAATGAAACAAAATACCTGGCATCCAGAGTTAAACAGGGAAAGGTTTATTTATCTCACGGTTCATAGAGGTTTTAGTCCCTGGTCCACTGGCCCCGAGGCAGAATGACATAGAGCACAGGCACTGAAGCGGAGAAGCAGTTCATGGGAGCAGAAGGTAGCAAAGCAAAATGGGGTAAGCTAGGTCTCTTTCTCTCCCTTGTATTAGATCCAGGCCACAGTCACCGGACTGATTTGGTAGTCACCCACCCTGAATCCCAGTATCGCATTATGATTCTGTCATACATTCTAAATCTGGCTGCCTTTGACAAGCCCCACAAGTGCATAAACCAAGGTTTGAAAGGCTATGATTCAAGATTGTCTTCTACATCCTCATACAAAACTTTGCCAGAGATGGTGGGACCAATAAAGAAACAAGAGCTAAAATTGAGGGCAGAGTGAAAATAAAATGTCCCGTGACATGACACCGTTCCTTGCACTGAGTGTGCTTCTTAGGGTGAGCCCCACTGCGGCAGATTATTTCTTTCATTTTTTACTTTTTTTAATTCATGCATTTGGTACAGGGTCTCACTACGCAGCTCAGTCTCACAGCATCCTCCTGTTTTCAGGAGGGGATCACAGGAGTGCAGCACCACACACAGAGTTAGTCACTTGCTCAACATGCCCAGGGCAGGACCGGCATGACATGAGATGCTGAGGATCTAACCCAGTCCCTGAGCTCAGACGATTTCTTAAAACATTCTGGGCATCGTAGCAGGAGCTAATTTAAAATTATACAGGCTCTTTTCAGGTATGACTAAATGAAGGAAAGCAGCATGCCACAGGATCTGATGATTTCACCCTCATTAAAAGAATATCCCCCTAAACTGACCTAACTGGGGGCATTGCCTTAGCTTAAAAGTCGCTTACAGAGAAGCACTGACAGCGTACTGCAGGCCTATTTACAGTCGTCTCCCTCACCTCATGGTCATTGTTCCCAGGACCCTTGCACAACCTTCATTTCCTGAAAAGTTTTACAGAGAATTGGGGGTGTTAGCTTAATGGCAAAGGGTGTTGTGAACATGCACCAGGCCCTTGTTCAATCTCCAGCACAGACAGACGGAGGGAGAATGAGAGACAGACAGACAGACAGACAGACAGACAGACAGACAGACAGACAGACAGACAGACAAAATGTAAGGACGGGATAGAGGAAGTAACTGAAAGGTCGTAAGAAGGAGGAAGGGAAAGGGGAGGAAGAGAGGAATTGACTTCCTTTTTGGATGGGATTTTCTTTTCTTCTGTCACAAATGGTGCTCTTCCCCAGGGGCACAACCATGGCCAGAAGGGACTAGAATGGCACCAGCTCCATGGGCAGAGCTAGGGCTGTGGTAGGGTGAAATCCAGAGCATGGGCAGAAAGAATATACATGAAAATCATGATGTCTGTTTAATTGTTTCACTACTGTAAATGTCAAATTTTACCTTACCCTTCATTTCTATCATTTTATTTATGAAATATATGAAATACAGAGTTTTGCAGACCTTGCTTTATCAGTTCCACCATGTTTTTAAAATAAGAGTATCTTGTGTGTGGTGCACAGTTAACACTGGGTAGGTCATCATCAGACAAGCTGAGGAACTCAGTACCAACCCAGTTGTACATTTGCAGTTATTTTCATCACATTCTCAGATGAGCAGCGCAAAAATAGGAAACACTATCCATAGAAAATTTCCAGAAATACAGCTATACCAGCAATAAAAGTGAACAGTTTATAGCTGTGATGCATACAACAAATTCCCTTTCATAAATATTTTGCCCATTTTTATCCCTAACGCTTATGTAGGAGACCCTTCCTATACACCTACTGCCTGCTATCTGTAACATTTTTACCACCTTTGCCAATTTTCCCAGTAGAAAGAATTATTCTGGCACTTTCAGTTGCTGGAAAGACTATCTTTTCATGGGTTCCTGACAAATCTTTATTCTTTCTTTGAGAAATGACCTGCTCAGCTTCTCTGCTGCCCCTTTCCTTCCTACAGGGGTTATTTATTATCTTTTCAAAATGTACACTCCACCTTGTTTAACATCTCACCATACTGTCTACAACATCTAGAATAAGAGGGTGATATGGGCAGCTTGAATTTATTTCTAATGCAAAAGCTCTGAAATGTAGCATGAAAACGCATCATCACCTAAAGGAGTTTCAGCTACATTCCCCAGTACCTCGGTAGCAGTAACTCAAATGACTGATGACCAAGAACTTCAGATTGTATTAGAAACATATTTTCATTTCTTCTCTAAGTTCAACAGCTCAAAAATAAAAAATTCAGCTCTTGCTATTTGCCTGCCAGCATGAAAGGTTGTTTTCTGCCATGTGCTTCTCTGCCTTGGAGCCAGCTGAATATGGACTGAAATCTCCACTAACTGTAAACTAAATAAACCTTTCCTTTCTTCATTTTGAGTGTTGTTATTTGTGTCAGCAATGAGAGAATAGTAACTGAGACAGAATTTGGTACCATAGGACTGAGGTTGTTGCTGTGTCTAAACCTGACCATGTGGACTATAAGCTTTTGGGAATGGCTTATGGGAAGAGATGGTAAAGGTTCAGAGACATTGCCTACTTGTGAAGAGTGGAACAGCTTTGGCTGTTCTGTAGGGGAGACTGTGACCAGAGCTCAGGAGACCAGAGGCTGATAGAAGCTGACCTGTAAAGACCAGGCTGCAGAGGTTTCTGCTGGGAAAGACTACATTGGTTGTTGGATTCCAGATCATTTGTGTTTTGAGTTGGCAGAAAGGTTGTCTGCATTTCGTTCAGAGGCTTTGCCTGAGAGTGAGTTTAAGCATAATGGATTGATGAATCTTTCAAAAGATATTTCAAAGCAGCTAAATACTAGGGTGGTGGCATGGCTGTTATTGGGGGCTTTTAGCCAGATTTATGTTGAGAATGGTGAACAAGAAGCCCAGCAGGATGGTGCAAAATGTTATGAGTTTGGCCTGAAAGGAAGAAGCACCAATAAAGCTTTGGACTGCAAAAATAGAGCTGAGAGAATCTCCAATCTTGAGAAGGAACCAGAGAATAGAAAAGATGGCCTGAGGGCATCACAGGAGGTGGCAGGTCTCCACCCTCTGCAGCCTCAGAATTGCAAAGGTCAGGGACTTTGCCTTGAGGGGAAAGCCAGTGAGCCTTTTGTTCTAGAATGCCATGGACTGCACTAGGTTTCAGAATGGCGCCTGCGTGGAGAATTTATTCCTCAGAATCAGGATTAGAGTGCTCAGTGATCCACACACTCAACCCCTATAGCCAAGAGAGGAAAGCCTGGCTACTACTTTACCTGGAAGCACACCTTGGCATCATCCACATGGCACTGGTTTAGAGCACATTGAGAATTCAGGAGTTCTGAGGTTAAGAAGGCTTCCACCTCGATTTCAGAAGAAGGCCTGGGAGGCCAGGCAGTGTGCCCCTGAGAGGGTAGTATGTAAAGCTGTGAATGAGAAACCTATTCAGTGGAAATCTCAGAACTTTGGAAAAGCCAAGAACGTGAATTGTCTAAGGGAAACTGCAATGAGGGACCAAAGCCAGCCTGAGAGAGAAGCCATAAGAGGTACAACTACCAACAATGTCGTAAGAGGTGGAGCCACATGGAGGTCGTAATTTGCCACACATAGCTTTGGATATTTCACAAGGACCTGCAAGATTGAATGTTTGCCCTGTTGGATTTTGGACTTGTGTTAGTCCCAATGCTTGATATCGTGCTGTGTAAATTTTGAAATGATAATGTATATCTTGTGTCTTTGAATGATGGATGTGTTTACCTTTCCATTTGTACAGGGGCTCACAGCTAAAAGTTTACCTTCAATCTTGGAGGAGACTTGGGACTTGGACTTTTCAACAATCTGAAACTATTGGGATCTTGCCAACTCTCAGAGCTGGGCTAGAATGTCTTTGGCATAAAGGGATGTGTATGAGTCTTTGGGGTCCAGAGGCAGAATATTATAGTTTGTGCATAGGTGTCCCCCAAAGCCTCATGCAGTCATGGGGCAGCTTCTGGAATTTGTAATTGATCATTGTGAGTGTGAGTGCTATACCTCCCCTGGGGCAGGTAATTTGCATTTCAATGTAAGGAAGGAAGAGAAGTTAGCTGCTTGAGCTGCGGTTACTCTTCCAACTCTCTTGCTCTTTGTCTGCCACCATGAAAAGTTGTTCTCTGCTTTATGCCTCTCTGCCTTGCAGCCAACTGAATATGGACTAAAACCTCCAGTCACTGTGAGCTAAATAAACCTTCCCTCCCCTCAACCCCTCAAAAAAAATCATTCTTTTATTATGAGAGGATTCCAAAAATCTTTCTAACTATATCCATTCTTTTAAAAGCAAAAAAGTTAAATCAAAACACACATTCACCAAAAGCCACCTATGAAGACCACACATAATTATGCAAGCAGTTTGCTGAGTTGTAGTGTCACATTATTGAAATGCTTTTCTCCAAAAGCACCTATATCCAGTTCAGGTTGTTATCACCTTAGGAAAGTTATAACTCAATGTATACTCATATACATACAAGTACTTAGGCATGCACTTTCATATCTACATATGTCTGCCTATAAATAATTAACCTTATGAATACAAGGTTCTATTATTCTTGATTGAAAAAGAAGAAACAGAAATTATTAAATACCCAAATAACAGCTATTTGTAAATTTTTCTCCAAAATTACAACTTCTGATTCTTTAGGTCATCTTGTATTATAATCTCAACAGAAGCACAACCCCTAGAATAAGAGAGATTAAATTGCAGCCAACCATAAAAACAAGTGTCTAGCACATTTGTACGAACCCGCATTTAAGGACACAACCCTTAGCTTCACCTCTCCCTCCCATATTACAGTGCAAAAATGAGGTTCATGATAGAAGAAAACGCTTGGAGATTTCTCTGGTTGTCAAATGGAAAGCCCTTCTGGCAGAGACCTGTTGCTGCTTGGTCCTCCTCTGAGATGCCAAAGGCTCAGAATCACCACAGCTACAAACCCATGACTTTGGAGCAGGCTGTACATATCTGGAGAACTTCTTTAGCTGCACTGACTGAGTCAGGGGTACTTAACAGTATTCTTTTTCTGGAGCTGCCAAATGATGATGGGTTAGGAAAAGTCCTGTGGAGCTGCAACTGTGTGTGTTGCTGTTGTGTGTCTGCTGGCACATCCCCACAGTGTGCCCACACAGGACTCCTAAGGGATGTCCACACCCTGCCATTGGCCGTCTCTGCACAGAGCATTCTTGTCACAGTTGTGACAGAAGCCACTGCAAAGCCTGCAGAGTGAAATCTAGGGCACTGCTCCACTGTCCAGGCGGTAGACCAGGCACACAATGAAAGACAAAAGTCATGTGCTTAGAAAGCCATCACTGCTCTTTCAAAATGTACTCTTTCTTTGGACATCTGATATTTCCTATAAAGAAAAAGAAAAGCACTTGCCATCCACAAAAGATTAGAAACTGATCAGGTCAGAATAAACACAATATAAGAAAGCTAGACAGAAAGTAGCTGTAGGACCAGTTGCAAGGCCCTTTGCAGGAGGTTTTATTCTTTTTTTGGTGCCAAGGACCAAACCCAGGGCTTCCAGCTCACTAGACAAGCATTCTACTGCTGATCCAAATCCCCAGCCCCTGCAAGCTACTTTGATTCTGTCTGTCTGAGTTCCTAACTTTCTTCTAGTTCTCCACACATACTGTCAATAATTACCACCACTCCCGTATGCTAGTCTCGCTGTGGCCATGTGAGGTTGAATCCCTCTACCTTTCCTCCCAGTTATTACATTAGAAATGGAAGTCATATCCTCAACAGAATTTTATTCCAAAGGAATGCGGATGTAGTTCAGTGATAAACAACTTGCCCAGTATCCACATGGCCCTGAGTTTGAACCTCAGTACTGAAAAACAAAACTTTAGTTTACTAAAATATGAGAAAGTAAGCAGCAAAACTAAGCCAACAGTAGTAGCTTTTGGACCTTAAGATACTTGGTTTCTTATTACCTCAGTCATAGTTTTATGAAAATAGCAATTGGATGGGCTGCTTAACCCATGGTCTTGGGTTAATTATGTAATCTTGATTTCTTCAGCTATGAAACAGGAGTTCCCTCAGCAGTTCTTCTCTATCAGATTCTCAGAATACCGCAGTGAATAAGTATGTAACTGAAGCAACAAAAACATAGTAATCTCCCCTTACCTGAAACTTAGCTTCACTTGATTTCAGTCACCTATGGTCAACTGTGGCTCTGCATTATTAAATGAAAAATTCCCAAACTAAACAATTCATACGTTTTAAAGTGTTCCCTTTACATTATTGGAATAACGTAATAAAAGCATGTTCTTGCCTACTACGTGCTGCCTGAGACGTGGGTCTTTCCTTGTTTAAAGTGCCTACTCTGTACACACTGCCTTCCTGTTATGCACTTACTAGCTGTCTCTGGCTTAATGTTGTATGATAAAATATTTACATGTTGTGTGGCTGTAGGCATCCATTAGGAGAGGACAGAACACTGCCCCAGCAGATAAAAGGTGGCCAATGACCTAGATATGTGGTGCACAATTGGTGCAGGGGTGGGGAAGAAAAATCAAGGGATTTACGTAAATATTCACCACAATGTCTGCTTCATGAGCTCTTGGGTTTTCTGACTGTTACAAACTTGCAGGGCCCATCTTGCCTGTCCAGCTTGGGGTTCTTCTTCGCCCTCAGTTCTCTTTCATGCTGCCTTACAGTCCACCAGCAGGTAATGTGCTCCTCCCACAATGCTGAGCTGTGGTCTCCACATCCCATATAAAGCCAGACGTGCACCAACCATCTCCCTTCAAAAAAGGACTTGCAGCCTAGTGCTCACGCCTAGGCCCACTTTATTCTCCAGTTGAGCTAAAGCATAAGGAAACATGGAAGCTCAGAGCTAAAGCATAAGGAAACATGGAAGCTCAGAGCCTCACAGATGCCCCAAATCTTTGTGGCCGAGGCTACTCTTGCCTTTCCTTTCTCAAGGACGCTGGGGAGCACTTACCCTCCATACCCCTCCATCCAGATTTTCTAAAGAGCTCTAGCAGCATTAGTGCTAGAACAATCAATGACAGGAAGAGGTAACATATGAAAGCATGAACACGTCGTCTCAGAAATACACTATTTGTGTCAAAGGAGCTTCAGGTTTCTTTCTTATGCAGGATATGGTGGAAAATCCTACAATTAAATATTTATTTTAAAAACAGTCCCATTTCAACTAACTTGCTTGGCAATAAGTTTCCCTAATCAGTTCTGATTGCTCCAGAGAGCTGACTGACCATTTCCACTACTTCCAAGGACCTCCCTACCTGACTGCTGCTGGAGAGGATTAGCCTTGGGGAGCCTTTTCCTCCACAAACTGAGATCAATAAAGCACTTGCCGCTCTGAAAACAGATTTATGTGTTGGTCTATTTTCTCGCCCAGAAAGCCTCATACATGAAATAAATTCACTTGGTAATCCATTGTCTAATTCAACCTGTGGGAAATGCTCGTTTCAAGCAGGAAGGAAAAAATTGGCCTGAAAATTACCTAGAGGATATAGCTGGCACCGAGCTGATGCAAGGAGGAGAGGCATTTGATAGCCATTCCAGGAACTACCTCCATGACAATACTAGCAGTGGGCTAGGAATAAAGCAAGCCTCATCTTAGACTTTTTTTTTCTATATGGAAGAAAGATTCCAGTACTACAATGTACCCTATCTCAAGCAACTTTTATTTTTTTATTATATGTCAAATATAGTTACTGTGCAAATTGCATTTCAATAAGTACATGATTTTAAGTGACATGTTAGTCAACAGTGATTCAGAACAACAAAAGTCAGTGCTTATAGGCTAACATAATATAATGCTTTATGATGTCTATCAATTAAAATATCTGTGTCGCATACAATGAGCAGAAAGATGTAATGCATATATGCCATATTTCGTCTCTGATTATATTAGCTTTTTAACTGGGTATTTCTCATACATCTGGGTTTCTTGTGAGAGCTCTTATAGCTATTAGAGAAGAGGATTTCATTTGAATATCACCAAAATTAAATTTTTCAAAAATGGTAAATTCAGAAACTATAAATATGTTACCCTGATCAAGAAAGGAAAACAAGTATCTGCCCACGTGAAAGCAAATTTGTAGTACCTAAAATATACCAGACATTGTGCGGACATGTGGAGAAGAGAGAGAACAAAATAAGCACAAATCTGCCTCATGAAGGAGAAGAAAGAAATCCCTTCGTTTCCTTTGCTGTAGCCCAGACTAGGACAGGCAATCAGAGACAGTCCCAGGGCTGTGCCAGGCCAGGGGGTGTCTGCCATGAATCCTGGAGAAACAGCCCCAGGTCCATCTCCTGTCCAGCAGAAGGCAAGCTTTTACATCCCAAATTGGACTACTGTTTTTGGACATAATAAGCAATTGTGCATAGCCTTTTAGTGCAATGCAGTTTCCTTGATGAGCTTAAGAAATAAATATCAAGTGAGTACCCTCAAGAAATACACTTTTTAGAAGTACCCACAGCAGTGACACGGAGAACCAGATATGGTGCACCCAGGAGCAAGACTCCACAATCATCTCAGCATGGTTTAAGGATTATGATGTAGAATCGTCTTTTAAATCCAAAACAACTTTAGCAGATCAAAGTTTCCCCATCTCTTCCCACTTATCCAGTCTTTGTTTTAATCATATAATTGCATGATAATCAAGGATTAAGCATCTGTAGAAGGGTAAGTGTTTAACAGCTAATTCTTTTTCTTTTTTTAATGTGTGTGTTTGCTATAGGGTCTCACTGTGCAGCTTGGATTCATGGCGATTCTCCTGCCTTCAGCCTCCCCAGTCCTGCGATTGTAGGCATGCTCCACTACCCTGGAACTCTTGCAGGTGCAGCACACCTTGGAGGAGTGGCTGGCATGGCATGTGGTGCTGGGGACCAGATCGCAGTCCCTGCACTTTGCCTAAGCTTGCCTAAGCAGGGGCTTTAGTCCACTGAGCTATCTTGCCAGTCCTAACAGCTAATTCCTACATGCATGCGATGATACTAGCCAGGCTGGGTATAATAAAGAAAATGATAGGTACACTGTGTGGTCTGATGATACCAGCCGCAGCTCACTTCTGGGCTCCCACTGGGTCTGTCTATGCCGAAGCATTACTCTCTGAATAGTTGTAAACCTCAAGAAATAATGAAATCATGCAGGTTGCCTGATGCCAGAAGAGAAGCAAAGTAACGTCAGTGGCATGGATCCCTCAGCATGCGCCTCTGCGGTGAGCTTCTCTACTCTTCACGGGAGGCTGATGCTCTAAACCTTACTCCAGACCAGAGCCTTTCTAAATGGGATTTATCTCTTGGCTGTAACTGTCCCTGAGGAAAAATAAAGCAAGAAAAACAAGACTAATTTAACATGTTTGAAAAGCTGTTCACTTAGCCCCACTAAGCAAATGTAAAGAACAAATTGAAAAATAAACAGAGGAGAAAATATTGTCTGGAAAAAGATAAAAAGTGTGGCTGTCCCAGGTATCTTTCCCTCTGACTAATCTATATATGGGTAATTAAAAATTGACAACAGCCATAACTATGCTTTTTTCTAATCATAAAAGCCACTCAAAAGCAAACCAGAGGCTGGGGCTCTAGCTCAGTGGTAGAGCACATGTTTAGCGTAGAAAAAGATCCTGTCTTTGATCTCCAGCCCAACATCCCCCCAAATGAAAAACCAAATCCTGGCCATCTGTATTTGTAATGTATGTTCAGTTTGATACACAAAACATACCCTGAGATAAATTAAAGATTCTGTTCAACTCATACTTAAGAGGCAACTTATAAATTTATCTATTGATTTTATTATGAAAATCAGGATAAAGTCTGAAAATATACCCCCAGATTCTGAGTTTGGGCTTTCTTACCCACATAGTGTGATTTCAATCTGACAATTTACTCGTGTGCTCCAAACCATTTCCACATAGGGTATCCTTGTCAGTCCTAATCTTGTGAGTCAAGTTGAGACTGAGGTTGAACTGTCTTTTGAAGTGGATATAACATTTTTAAGAGCTGGAATTCAAACCGCGAAAATGTGGAATTCTAGTTAACAATTGGCTAACCAGAAAGGGTAAGTCATGGATACTGCACAGGAGCTGAGTATTTTCGATACTAATACACATCTATTCACAGAATATTCCTCATTTCCAAATGAAATCTTAGAACCATCTCTCATGTTTTTTTTTTCAAAACTGTTGCTTCCAAATTAACACCATGAAAAAGAAAAGAAACCCACCAAGACCCAACCTCTGACAGTCTCCTGATCCCAGGTTGTGCCCCATGCCGTTGTCCTTCTTGTCCACAGTAGAGCTACCTAACAAGCTAGCCAGTGCAGGGTGACTTGTTAGGCCGCAGTATCCACTAACAGATACATATCGCCTCTATTGTACCCAATGATTACCTGCCTTTACTCTGGAAACACATCCTTCTTGCATAAATGGGTGAAGATGATGCCTTCGTGGTCTGCCTTTAAGAAACTAAACTCTGGAATGCAAAATCTAGCAAGAACACCAACAAGTCCTCAGTATAATGTAACATAAATTTCCTCTCAAAAAATGAACATCTATTCCTCTGTGACTACAGCCCAGAATCCAATTGGTCCTTTTGCCTGCTTTAGCCTTTTGCTCCAGCCCCAGTGCAACCATCAGGCAATCTGATAATCAAAAAATGTTCACACATATCTTGCTAAAATCAATTTTGAGTATAATAAATTGCACTTCCGGCATGATTAGAGCAATTTCATCTCAATGTCCCTTGTGGTCCATACTCTAATATACTCCAACACTAGATATCCATATTCCCTGATTTTTCATTCTCTAGGGTAAAGAAAAGAGATAAGAAGAATGACCTGGTCCTAACATAGCTAGAAGAGGCAATTATCTGCTTAGAGATAAATTGCAGCTTTACTTGACCTCACATTTTTTTAGGATATTTTTCCCCAATTGTAAACTAATTTACATAGCTATACCTTAATAGAAATTATTACTTTTATTGAACTCAAGGTGTGCTGAATGATACCGTAGCAATGCCAGAAACAGATAAAAATCCTCACAATATATAAGTTAATTTTAAAACAGGCATTTTTCACCCATAGTTCTATACAGTTCTTCCTGCAAACATGCTATGGCTTTCCACTTCATTAAAATAAAGGCACACAGTGAAAACAGGACTAGATAAAAGAAAAAATTTGCCATCCTAAAAAATAAAACTATTTGGGAAAAATATACAATTTAGCAAATAGAATACTTAACTGTTGCCTTACAAATATCACCAGTGAATTAATCTAGGTAAAATGGTACTATAGATTCTGATGGGTTTGTTTCAGTTATCCAGAAAGATGTTGAGAAAAGATTTGAAGTTACACGCAGAAGAATACAGTAATGTTCTTTTCAAAATCATTATTGCAAAGGAAATGGATGGTGTTTTCACCTCTACTAATTAACAGCTGAGTAGGAGAAACAGAGAGAGAGAGAGAGAGAGAGAAGGAAGGAAAGGAAGGAAGGAAGGAAGGAAGGAAGGAAGGAAGGAAGGAAAGAAGGAAGAAAGAAAAACTAAAATCATCTAGTATGCTTTGTAAATGGGACAGTGACATATTTGTTTCTTAAATGTATTTGGAAGATTCTGTTTTCAGCCTCCCCAGCACTGGGATTAGAGGTGTGCCCATCAAGCCCAGTCTTGGTGGCCTGCTCAGTGCAGCTGGGGTGAAAGGACACGTGGGGTGTAGCATGTGGTGCTGGGAATGGAATCCCATTTCCTGTGCTTGCCTAAGCAGGCGCTTAGTCCACTGAGCTATCTCACTATCTCACCAGCCCTAGGGCAGTGATTTCCTGCTGACATAAGTGTTCACCATAGAGTTAAAAGGCAATTAGAAATGCAAAGCCTTTCTTTCTCTGAAGCCAGATACATCTAGCAGGGTCAACTGGGCTGAGCTGAATGCCTGCGTGCTCCGTGGTGGTAGAACAGCCTGAAAAAACACAGTTCACATCAGCTTGCAAGGAGCTGCTTCTCTGTGTGGACAGACAGACTCCAGAGCCCAGAGAGCTATTTCCTACCTCGCCCCGTGTTCTATCACTCCGGCACAGATGTACAATGGAATGCTGTTGAAATTGTGCTTGGAAAACTAGCAAAAAATACCTCAGGTATCCTCTGCATCCAGTTTTAGGCTGCTCTGTTTTCTCTCAGGGAACAGAGTGCCTCTGACAAAGGACAGAGCGATGAGGACATGCAGCAATTCTCCAAAGGTCTTCCTTTGTTTGTTCTGGAATCGTGTAGAAGCAGTTTGCCCAGAAGGTGCCCTGTAGAATCGTTACTAATTACAACGCAGGGAAGTGCTAGTGCAGAGAAATACAATCCGCTCCTGCTAAATGAGTGCTCAAATAAGATGAGCGGGCTCTACTGGGAGGACGCCCCCGCGACAGACAGGCAGTGCTACTTCAATCATTCTGGAGCTCGTCGTGCTTTTCTTGAAGACAGCTTAGGGCACTGCAACAGTGTGCCAGCCATTCATTTTCACTGGAGCCAAGTGTCACTGCACTTTCAAGGGTGCCTGATGACAGTGCAAGGTCAGCAGATAGGCCTGTCATCACACTCATTACGTTAATTAAATGGAGAGCAATAACTTGATACAAAAGGGAGCGACATGAGGTCAAAAAAGACTCTGGGCTTTCCTGCCACTGATTATGCCGAGTCCATCAGATCTATGGGTTAACTGTGGAATATCCTTACAGAGGAAAGAAACTCCGTATTTTTAAAAAAAATTTATAGATGTGGGAAGCCTTACATGACAAAATTACAAGATGGGATACAACCAAAGGGGTGAAAAAGCGTGATAATATTTCAAAAAGGAGACGACTATGAAAGTATACATTGAACAATAACATGCATGTCTTTCTTTCCTCTGTCTCATTATACACTGCAGCTGTAAATAGGAAGTCGATTCAAGATTCAAAGCAAAAGAGCAGAAACATAACAAAAACTAACTGGGAAATGTGTTTTCCTCTTTGAAGTCGTTTAAAATTATCAAATTAATTTTTAAAGTAAAATGAGGCATTGAAGGACTGGCCAAATAGCTCAGCAGATTAAAGCACCTGAAAGCAGGTGCAGGGGCCAGATGTTCAATCCTTGGACCTGCCATGCCAGCCCCGCCCCCAGTGCGCCCTGAGACAACAACTGAGACTGGACATGGTGGCACGTGCCTGTAATCCCAGCTCTTAGGAATCTGTAGACAGGTGGATCACTATGAGTCTGATGTATTAGTGAGACTCTGAACACCCTGTAGACTCTGCCCTAAAATACAAAAAAGAGAAAAAGGGACAAGGGTTGAGAAGGTTGGTCAATTGTCACCTATGGTGACTTGAATTCATGACAAATAGCCTGACACCACTTCATAAACATGCCATGCCTGAATCTCTTACCTCTCCTGCACACAAGACCTGAAACCAACTTTTATCCAATACCTCACTATGTGCTCGGCCCCAGGTCAAGCATTGGCACGTAGGACCTCGCATACAAATTTCAGGGTCATCTATTCCACTAACAAAAGGGGGAAACTGAGTCTCCAAGAAGCAAATCAGTATGTTTAGCTTCACACTCTAAACGACACCAGAAGAACTGGCACCCAGATTATTCTGAATCCGAGTCAGTTTGCTTGCTGTGCACCTATTGTATAGGGACTAAAGAAATGAACATTAAATCACATGGTCCTAGGTAAGAAGTTTACTTCATAAGTGCCACCATGCTGATATCTACATAGGGATTATGACAAGTGGAATTTGGGAAGCCAGCCACAAAATTGGCTGAATGACATCTTTGTCTTACTCTGTTTTATTTTCCAGAGTTGAACTTTTCCTTATTCACGATATACGTACTAAGCATATCACTATACACCAGGGATTATCCAGGCAGGAGAGGGTGACAGAGAGTGGCAAGCAATGTCTACAGCCAGCCAGTGCGGCAGGACTTTCTCATGCTGAGAAAGCAATGATTGCTGTGGGCTCAGATGAGGGTGTTATTTAGATTTAGATGTTTCCCAAGAGCCTCAGGTATGCAACTATGGCGTTTCTGGGTCATGGAGGGGCTACCGTGGACCTGACATTGGGAGATGGCTGGCTGGAACAGGCAGGTCTCTGAAGACATGACCTATAATAGGAAGGTCACTGAGGCTATGACCTGTGACAGGAAGGTCACTGAGGCCATGATCTGGGATGGAAAGGTCACCGCGATCATGACCTGGAAGGATGTACCTTCCTCCTTGACTCCTCCCTTATCTCTGCTTCCCAGCCACAATGATAAGAGAGGCTTTGGTCAGACAGATCCTCCAGCCTTTGAACATGCTCACTACTGATGGAAACTTCCAAAACATGAGCAAAAATCAACTTCTCTTCCTTGAAGTTGTGAGTGTCAGGAGGTTCGTCCCAGTGACACAGAAGTGACTAGGAGAGAGGGTCCCAAGCCTAAATTTGAAATCAAAGGAGCACGCAATAGGGAAAGACTTAGAGTTGGGGTCTAAGGAACTGAAAAGGATGAGAAGAAGTCCTGGGCTGGAGAAGAAGTGGGCCATAGGTTGCATAGGGACCTGCGTGCTTTCAGCCGGAAGTCAATGGTGCAGCCACTCAGGAGCTTCCCGCCAGCAGACGACACATCTTGTTATTGCAGAAGGCCACTTCTGAGCGCAGCAGGGTGAAGGCATTAGTGGTAACGATGCAGACAAGCAAGGGATGAGGCTGTCAGGCGAGAGGAAAAGTGGACAAGCTTCGGAGGGTGAAGGGAGTGAAACCGTGTCAGTGATCATGTGGCCGGAAGTGATGCCGTGAAGTCATGGAGGAGACCTGACTAGGCGAGGAAAAGTGTGCTTACAGAGGGAATGAGCTGGACAGGGAATGAAGGAAAACAATTTTAAAGAAGCCTGGGATACCTGTAAATTAGTAGGGTCTTTAAAGCACACTTTTGAAAGGCAATATGAACCTTTCTTCCAACTTCATTAAAATATGAGTAACCATTATAGGAGTGATTCTTTAAATTTAGACATTTTAAATTTAAAAAAAAAAAAGTTATCATGTTGGAAAAAGGGTCTTATCTAGTGTTTTTAAAGAGCTACACTGCCGCTGCCCAAAGTCCCTAAATTAAATGATTAATAGTGTGAAATTTTGAGTGTGGCCATTCTGTTTCATGAAGAGAAATTTGGGACCGTCACGGAATGCAGTCACGCTGGAGACGTCTAAACAAAACCCTTGGTGTAAGAACATAATTAAAGAGTAATAAAACCTACTTTGCTTGGATATTCATTCCAAAGGCAGACCATAGAGCAGACTTTCTAAAGCGCATAATGGAAAATGTGCCAGAACCCTGGAATGGGACGGAGATTCCTTGGAGCAAACAGATGGTGGCTGGGAAAACTGTGAAATTTAATGAGCCTAGAGCAGGCTTGTAAGCGAGCCAGGCTCAAGGGAGTGGTGACCTGGTGCCCCTCATCAGCCCCTTATTGATAATGTTCTTCCAACTTCAGTAGCTCACACAGATGGGCAGCACTCTCTCAGGATGCCTGGGAAAAGAAATACCTTCGCCGAGTTGTAAGTACCTAGGACTTTCAGAAACTTTGCTTACAACTTAAGCTCCTCATCACTGTACCTGAGGGAACTCTCCTGACCACCAGTAAGAATCCAGGATTCTCAAACTGATTTTCTTTGTTACGCAGTGCTAAGCTTTAGTCTCGTGCTCAGGAGAGGAAAGGGAGAAAGCCCTCTTTCCAAGCCAAGCCACACATAAAATAGGTGGGAATCTGTTCCAGGGATGTGTTCCCCCACTGCTCTGAACAATTCAGTTCAGCACAGATTTGGTTAAAGTAGAAAATGTTGACTTTGTTGTGTGCTTGAAGTTTCTGCCATCACAGGCAATATTATTTCTGCTTGTGTCATTTTCTTACACTACTCTATCCTGACATCACGCCCCAATGGAAGTGAAGTGCAAGCGTGTTCACACCTAAAAGCACACTTATAGACACACATGTGCCTAGCAAATTTTACATGGACATAATTAAAGGCACGAGACCTTTTCAAGGTTTACTGAGGTCCGAACTTTCCCTTCAGGAAAGCCTTTGTCTTACACGTTTTTCAAACAGAGCTACAAATGGATCTTTGTGATTTAAAAAAAAAAAAAAAAAAAAAAGGGAAGGTAGAAAAATCAGACAAATGTTGAAGACATTAACCAACCTTCCCCGAGAAGCTAAGTGCAGCCATCCTCTTGGCCACTTTGAAGACTCTTCCAGACTGGTTTCCAAGGGCTCTGCTCCAGGACTTGAACCCATATACCAGGGATGGATGAAAGTAATTTGTGTGCCTTATGGTAAACTGCTGGTATAAGCGTAGGCCCCAGAGAAATAATTTCATGAATAGAGACACAGTATAATGTATATTTGTGACCCAAGCAAATCCACATGAGCGACACTACTTCTAGTAAAAAAAAAAAGCATCTGTGTCCTAAACCACACACATACGCAATTTAAAAAAAAAAAAGAGAAAAAGAGAAAAAAACAAGCAGAATCAATTAGCGTAGTGAGCACAGCAGGATCCAGGCATGCAGTATACCCACGGATCTATACTCTCATTAACCCAGTGCTGAACCTACATCAGGTATTATTCAGATGAAGACAGTGCAAAATTAAAGACTTTGCAGTCCGGACAAGAAGACGGGTGATGACGCCAATACAGTGTGTCGGGTTCCACGGGACACACGGGAGGTGTCGTGTGGAGCTGCAGGGGCCTCAGAGGACATAAATCAGAGAGACGCACCAGATCGAGCCAAGGACTTACAGTAGCTGCCTGCTGAACATGATCCTTGTTTTATGTAGATAAGAAGAGACTAAACCACTGCCAGAACAACAGTGGCCTCGGGAGCCTGGCGGAAGTCAGGGACCCAGCAACTGCTGCGCTGGCTGCGTCCATTTTACAAGGTCACACGCAACAGGGACTGGCTTTGCACATGCCCAGAACTTCCCATCCCTGACTCTCAGGCCCCTCGGAGGCAGCTACCTGAAGAAGCACAAGTCTGTATTTTGAGGATCTAGCATATGCACACTGAAGACTCCTTTCAGAATATTAAACTATAACCCTTCTCCATGAAGCAATCAAATGGCTAAGGTTTCATCGCAGTAAGCCAGTGGAAAATAGCTGTCTTAATACTAAGTGTGGTTTGGCTGATCCACTCATGCTAGGCTTATTAAGGCCCAGAAAGCAGCCCTCTGCATTCTCTTCTAGCTCTGTAGCGTCAGAATACAACCAGATCTTAAAATGTCTTCAATAATCACCTCTCAATAACTCCTTTCCTTGGTTGAAGGCCATAATCAGTATGATGAGCTCAGGAGAACTCTACAAGGGTTTTAATGGAATGTGTCAAATAGCAGATGGGGTGGTGGAGAGGGTAACGTGCCCTCCATACGGAGCTGCTCTTCATATGAGAAACTGGGGCAACAGACTCGCGCCACTGCGGTTCAGACAATCGTATCTTCGTCTGAGGATACTAGAGATTTTCTAACTGTCCAGAGTCCTTCTTCTCCCTTTTATACCTCTCACCTCTCACCAGCACAAACTAATTCTCCATATCACATAAGGACGGTCTAGAATGCCTTCCTACTTGTGGATTGGCAACTGGTGGTCAACTTGAAATGAACCAGCATTGTGCTGGGTGTGGGAGGCCTGCCTGAGGGCTGTTGCCAGCAGCATACGATGCCAAAAGGGAGAGGAAGAAGTTCAGGAGCCACTGGGAAGCCACTGCAGCTATTGGCTTTCCTGGGGCGCTGCTGTTGGTTCTCTCAGAGGAGCTGGCCATGCTGACTTTCCGCATGACCTACACTGATCTCCTCCCTGAAGCAGCTCAGGACCTCACCGTCACTGAGAATGGCTATGGTTTACCTTGTGGGGGAGCTCTGGTCCTCATCCTAAGTGTCACTTCCTTGGCTCCGGAAGGGAAGCTGATGTGCTGCTCAACTTCATGGAGAATCTCAGCGTGTTGGCTTTCCTGGTGGGAGCTCGACCTTCCTCATCGGAGGAGCTTGGGGCTTCCCCACTGCTGAGGATGGCCTGTGGCACTTTTTGTGGGAGCTCTGGTTCCTACTCTCAACACCACTTCCTGGCTCCAGGTCGGATCCTCAGCCTGGTGGAACAGATCTTCCATCCTGCTGCCACAGACTTCCTAGCTACTGCCACTTCTACCTTTGGGCCTTCCAAGCACAAATCCATGAGACAGGCCTGCGTGAGACGCTGTTATGGGCTCTAGGTCTTCATCGGGACTCACGCAGGACATTACCGTGGGAGCCGGTTCCTCAGCTGAATCCTTTGGTATTTAGTGTGTGGGAAAATTTCCTGCACTCCCTTTGTATGATTCTTTGGGTGACTATTATGAAAAATATTGTAAAATGTGTGTCCTATATCATATTGTTTTTCCTTGCAAAACTCCAAACTATATCCATGGGATAGAGTCTAAATTCTAAATCCCCTACAGCCTCTCCTGCAAGCTGTGGGCACACGTGCAAGTCTCATGCCCATGCCATGCCCTATCTTCCTGTCACCTCGCATACTAGGCTCCTGGTGTCCCCTGGAAGACAAGGGGCTCAGCAAAGTTGGCACCTAACCACATCAGGGTGTCAAGGGCCCTTTTCTGCTGTGCTGTTGTAGAATTGTTTTTCGCTCCTGTTTATGGAGAAAACACAGTGCAGAGCTTTTGTCTTCCCTCAAGTTGCAACATGGCTAGGTCTACAGATCAGACTGGCCCCCACGTCATCAGGCCCTGGGGTGTGAGAAGCAATTAAGCTTCAGATCATAAGGAGCTGCTCTACTCAGGCAGGGTGAGAAGTCTCTGAAGCTCAGGGGCTCCCTAGGGACCAGCTAACTTTCTCCTCAGGACACATCTATAAGTGAGAATTTGGCAGCCAGAGAGCAGGGTGAAATAAACTTGCCCACAGAAGACTGATGTTTTTAGACAAGGAAAAGCTGACAGATCAACTCAGGAGCAGCCCGTGGGGCTTCCTGTGCGTGTGTGGTCTTTACCCACAACCTGGTTAGTATAGCCGTACATTCTCAGAGCAGCTTCCGTCTCCTGCCTTTTCTGTTTTAGAAGGACTACTTTCCTCATTCTAAGCAGCTCCATCTTCATTTTGAAAAATTTTTTCACACATTTTATTCCTTACATAATCATAATCAAACTTTTTCCTTTTGCTTTAAAGACATATTGTTTTTTTTTGTTTTGTTTTGTTTTGTTTTTCAGGCATAATGAAGTGGTTGTTTCTTAAGGTAAAAGGAAGAATTCAGGTCTGGCAAAGAATTCAGGATGTTTTCTCATATTCCAACTTTCTAAACACGAAAGGCATGCCTGTCTGGCAAGTTCAAGGTCCTGAGTTCAATCCTCGGTTCCACGGTAAATAAATAAATAAACATGAAAGGCTACTAAGTAAGTTTATGTCAAGTTCAATTAAGGATATTTTGGAATGCTCCCTTCCAGGAAAGGGTACTAGCTTTAGGCGTGAGCTGTCCTGTAGGTGAACTGCGGTTGCGGAAATGGCTACGCATGTGTGGTGTTGAGGGCTAGAGAGAGACCTCAGCTCTAGGACTTGGTAGGAAAAGTCACCAAGCAATGCATGAAGTCATCCTGCCATGCTGAGAGAACCAAACCAACAGGGGAAAAGCAAATAAAAATGGACGTTCCCAGAGGCTGGGTCTCCCGAGGCATGGTCTTCATATCTGAGATGTATTTTAATGCATTTAGCAGTCTGGCCAACATTTCCTGAGATCACCCATACGAGCAGGCCTCTGAAGGCAGGCCCTGGGAGGTACCCAGAATTTGCCACGATGTTCAGTTTGTATTCTCAGAGTCACAACCCGGCTGGGAAACGCAAGCACCAATGGGTGTGATTCAAGCAGCTTACGCCGACAAGCTACCATGGAAGTGACAAGAACTGAAATATCATGGGCGTTGTATCAGGGAAACAGTGTTTCCTGTAAGATTCTAATTTTTCAGAAGTCTTCTCTAGTATTCAAACTTACCTTTTGAAACTAACATTTTTACCCTTGAGCAATAATCAATAATTCAACAAAAGAAGTCAAGGGAGAGATTAAAAAAAAAAAAACTCAAGAAACAGAAAATGCATTCGTCTCTGTTTTGCATACTATTTCAAAAGCTTGTGCTGATCACCTTGTAGAAGGGACCCAGTTCTTGTTTGTGAGGAAGCAAGCTAGGCTTCCTTTAAAGTGCATGTGGCTTACCTTAACCCCACAATATGACACACAGATCGTAGGACGTGTGCTACAGTCTTTTCTAAATGCACCAAGACCAAAAGCAGGTAATGCAAGGATGACTGTCCCCATAAAGTGGCCTACAAAAATTAGGTATTAGGTTTACATGAAAGGCGGAGCAAGCAAGGGGCTCAAACCCAAGTCCACATCCACCACTTGCTGTTCACTGGCACTGAGATTTGTCACTTAACCTTTTTGTGCCTTAGTGAGTTTTGTGGCTCTTTGCCCCCATTTTGTTTTTATTTGTTTTAGTGTATTCAGCTCACAAGTTGGAGTCTGAAAAATCCAAGAGGTACAGCACCCCCTCTGCTGGGGTCACCCTGGCTGTGTCGCGTACGGAAGATGACATCATTTGGGTCTTAGTTTGAACACTGAAATTGGGACAGTAAATGCCCACACATCAGTGGCTCTGTGGAAGAAGAAGTGAAATTAGCTTGTGAGCTGGGCTCAACATGATAGTGAGCAGCAAGTTAGGACACACTTATTACTATTATTTCCTCCTAGAATACAGTAAGAAGAACAGAAAACACAAAACGTGGACAGCAAGCTGCAGTAATAGACATACCCAGCACTTACTGTGGCCTCCTGAAGAAAAAATAACTGGGCCTCCACCTCCAAATTGGGTCCCAATATTGATGAAAGCTCACACAGCAAAGTGGGGAAGCAGACCATAACACAAGGGGGGCCTTTCGCATAGAGGGGAACAGACTTCCACAGCAGGTACAAAAATGGATCATGAGCAAGGAGAGGCTGAGGTGGGGTTGTGTACTAGTTCTGGGCTGGAAGGTAGGTGAAGATTGTTTCCATGGCTTCCTGCTGACACATAGAGACCCTTGGGCTTTTCTCGTCAGCTTACTCAGAGGCAGGAGGGACACTGAAGCAGTGTCCACATCACATAGCTGGAAATTCAGCCAGATCCCTCATTTCCGAAATCTCCAAGCTTTCCAGATCCATGCATATGGAGCTCCCTGATGAGAATTCCACCCTCCTAACACCAGATTTTATTTTATTTCATCTTATTTTATTGTATTTTGTTAGTTATTTTATTGGTACTGGGAATCATACTCAGAGCCTTCGGCTTGCCAAGCAGGCCCTTGTTTGACCATCCTTCAACCATTCAGGGACTCACTGACATCTTAAGCATTACTTCAAATGAGCATCTGGGAGAGGAGGCAGTTCTGCAGTGGTACTGCCTCGATTTGGGGGCGAGCAACATGAACAAAACACAGAGAGTATCAGGAAGACTGTTTTGACCGGAAACTATAAGAAGGCAGCAGGCAACTGACCCCAGCAGGCTCTAGCTTGCCTTGGGCTCTAGCTTGGTACTCAGAAGAGTACCAAGCAAAGGCTCAATACTGGAACAAAACTTTCTCATCAACATGAGTCGAGTAATGAATTGGAAAAGTTCTGCAGCAGTTAAGTTCCAGGGTATGACTGTAATTCCAATTCTGAAATAGTCTGGCTAGAAAATAAGACTGTTTTTCTCTATGGAGGAAAGACCATAATAAAGAGAAAAGATTTAAGCATTTCCTAATGTGTAATCATAAACAACTTTTCAAAACTATTGAATTCTCAGGGATAAAAGATGTTAAGATGAGGAATAAATAAGGGCCCACTATATCTTTATTGGTCCCTTCAAAACAGAAATCCCTGTTTAATTTTTAAATGTCTCTTCACCTCAAGCGGAAAATATTTTTCTTATAAACTTTACAAAAATAATATAATTGCCAAAAACAATCATACTGCTGAATTTTTTTATTTGCTATTCCCAAGGAGCCCCAGTGTCACTCTTTATAATTTTGCATGTGCCTATGATCACACCTATAAGCGACAAAGACAATAATGACATTTTCCTATTCTCAGTGGAATTCGCATTTTCAAACAGACGGTACGAGTGACAGGATCAATCTGAATCAAAGAGTACAACTCACCACTTCCTGACAAACCAGACTGTTCTTTTTCTATGCAGCTTAAAGATTCATATGCAACAAAAATCAAGAAGAAATAAAACTATAGATAATTACCAAAGAGATTTTTAAGAACCAAGTTTCACAACTATAATTCTAACAGCCATATGTCTATGATCTCTGCAAAGCATTTGTCCAAATCTAGTGGTAGAAGTTCAACCTCACTGCCAGTTTTAACTCTAACTTTTCCTTATAAAATTGACACAGCAGAAACATGTATTCTAATGGACCTGGCAGGTGTATGTCTGCTGTATTCGAAGCCAAGGTCCTCATCAGCCTTGATGAAGACTTTGCATATACCCCTGAACAACTAGAGTAGAGTTCAGTGAGGTTGGAAAGATCATAACAGGGTATAAAGAAGATCTTGTGGGAAAATAAAGAACTCCTCAGAGCTGCAAAGGGTCCTGGGAAACTGGAATTAAAGCTTAAAAGATGTCACTGTTATCTTAGTGCCAAAGTATAGGTAAATCCACTTAGCAAGGTGCTTATACTAAATCCCAGGACCTGGAATAGGATTACCTTCACAAGTTGGGTAGTTGGCTGCCATCTGTAAGACAGGATTTGACAAAACAGCTATAGAAAATGACATAGAAGGCAATTTATTACAAAAAGTAAGTTTGCTAAAGAATGAGAGGATTAGGCTGTGTGCTATGGCTCCACCCCCCTACATTTCTGGAGGAGTTTGGCACCAACTTCCAGCTTGTTTTCCCATGAGCCAGTGCTCTCTCATCTTGACCAGAGCTAACAGTGTCTTCTCAGTGTCCATGCCGTGCATAGGCCAAGGACGTGCAGCACCCAGCCCTACCCTGAAGACAGTAGGACGTCCACACACCATGGTAGGGCAACAGAACAGAATTACCTCAGAGCACAACAGTAAACACTAATATCTACCAAACCCTTAGGATTTGACCAAAATTAAAGAACACAATTTGCCTCATGGGAGGAATAAAGTTTTATTATTCAAGGCACTTAAAGGAAGGCTGGAAGTTTCAGTTCTTAGCTACATTCACTCTCGAGAATCAAGCTGAAAGAAAAGAAGTCTCTAGCAAAGTACAATGTAACTTACTGTTTCAGGGGCTGTAAATTGAGGCCATCACAGCCAGAATGTACAAGCACGCATAAACAATAACATCACCACATTATTCCAGTCATGGGCCCGGACTTACCTCCCTGTATTATCCAAATTAAATGTCTATCTGTTAGGATGTCCTCAAAATAGAAATAATTAAAGCACAAACCAACAGCTTACAGACTGACAAACTGTCAGATTTACATTGAGGCTTTACAGGGCTTGTGAAATGGCAAGTCAGATGGTAAAACCTGTTTATAAAAAATGGTACAAGCAGCTTCAACAAATGCTACAATCTGTTCAGTTAATGATGCTTCAGGTATTTAATTTCTCATCTAGGTTTTCTGAGGAAATAGATGCATCCCAGAAAATATAACCGCAGGGATAATGTCGCTTAAAACAGAATGGCAGTGAAAAACAGATGGAAGCCTGGTGACTAGCCTCGGTGGTACAGAGCTTAACTCGTACGCGTAAGGTCTTAGGTTCAATTCTCAGCATCAAACAAATAAACACAAAAATTAAAGGATAGATAGAGAAGCAGTAATAAGGTAGGTTTTGGTGAAAGACAAGTAAGAATAGGTTAAAGGGAATAAGAGGGAAAGAAGAATGAGAAGTCAACCAAAACAAAGTCCAAACGCATGCTGGCATTTAACAATGTCTTTGCAAATTCAGTGCTTTTAGTAAATGTTAATATAGCTAGGTGCAAAGGAAGAATGTCTTTGGGAGATAATCATTTTCCATACTAAATACAGTCTCATGATTCATCATAATTCTTCAGTGAATTATGCCTGCACAGATGTCACTACGTTAAAAGACATTTATCTATTTTTCAACACTTAGGGTACAAAGGAGAAAAAAAAAAACGAATGCCAACTCTGTTTCCTTTGAGAGACTAAGGCATGGAAACAGGTGGCAAAGGCTGCACAGAGGCCTCAAATTGATGCCGCTGCTGTAAAAGTCTGAGGAAAAACTCGAGCTAGTAGAAAAAGAAAAACCAATTGGACTATGTGTATTTTACTTTTTTCTATCCATGTAGCTAAAAGCATAGAATTCACGGCTCCATACTGGACGTGTATTGGGAGTTTGCATCTATGTGAGAACTCATAAGTTACGTTAGTGCATTCTTCATTGCACACTACTGTAGCTTTCATAACTTTTTCAAAAGCCTGGCCCAACCCTCGTACTTACCCCACGTCAATGAACGCTGACTTCAACTAAAGCAAAAGCACTCTGCCGTTTTCTGTGCTCACATTTTCAATTTCAAACCCACACATGCCTCAGAACTCTCAAAAATGACTTGGACCATATCTGTAGTTAAGATAGTAATTGAGCTGCACAACTGTTGGAAGAACAGGGAATAAAGGGATGTGGAGATAGCTTGGTAATCTAAGCACCTGCCTGGCAAGCACAAGAGCCCGGGCTCCATCCCCAGGACTATATGCCATGCCCGCTCCAGGGCTGGGCGTGGTGGTGCACGCCTATAATCCCAGCACTGGGGAAGGTGAGATGGGAGGATCACTACAAGTCCAAGCTGTGTAGCAAGACTGCACCAAATAAATAAATAAAAGATTTTTTAAACATTAACACAATAAAAATAGAGAAGGGGAACACACATTTCTGATATACACAGCAAGGTCACAAATACTGTCCTGTGGCCCCGCATTTGCCTCATGCACACAAAGCCACAGGTTCAACTCCCAGCACCAAAACAAATAGGAAGATGGTGAAGTCACTCACCATCTGCGGAACTTTTCAGCGATCTCTTCCATTCACTGACACTCAAGTTTACTCCACTCCTAAACCCTCAGCTGGACCCCTAAGTCCTTTCTTGTATCCTAAGAAGTATTTTAAGGATCCAGATTTCATTCATGTCCCTTTCCCTACCCCTGCTATTCACCCAGCTTCCTCCACTGGCCCCTCCCCTTTGAATACTCATCCCTTCCTTTTATTTAAATCACAGTCTCCCCCTGTTTTGTGGCAGCTGGGCCTTTGCTCACAGGCTGCTGCTTCTCCTCCACTTTGTCACTTGCCTTCTTTCCCTGACTCACCTCGGGGACACACCCGTTGGCTCTGATACAACATCTCTCAAAAAAAGAGCCTGCAGACCCCTTCCATTTTAGCACCAGGAAGGGTGAGCTAAATGTGGCTTCAGTACTCACGCCAGGCCTCCTGAACCTCCTGGTAGAACACAGTAACTTACATTTTTAACAAGTTTCCAAGACGCCCTTAAGAGGTTTTGAGAACACCTGAGCCACACCCTCAACACCCAGTCTCTGATGAACTTTTCACGCATGGCTTTTCCTCTCAAAAGTCCTTGGATCCTTTCCAAGAGCCTCAATAACGTTCCCACTCTCAGCCTCTTTTTCCCGCCCACTCTCCTGGGCCACTTTTTTGCCCTGTTCTTGTTCTTGTTTTTGTCTTCCCAGTGATATCATCTTCATATTCTCTTCTTCTGCCCTTGGTTCCTACATGATCTCTTATTGGGAGCATTCTCTACGGAAGAATCCTGCCTTTTCTGGGCCCTTTTACACTGTTTAAGCAATCATCTTGACCTTCTCTCTCAAAGAGTGCATCTCCCATGGCTTGCAAAGGCTTCCCATTGACAGCTGTCCCTACATTCTCCCTGCACACCCCAGATGATCTGACATTTAGTTCTCCTTGTTGATGCGCTGTCCCTCCCACTCCCCATGCCTAAAATACACAATGATTCTGTGATGATTAATTCTGTGTGATAACTTGCCTGGGGTAAGCTACTTTTCTGGGTGCGCCCATGGTGGTGTTTCCAAAAGGCATTTTTATGTGAATCTGTGGGCTCAGTGAAAGGGCTCATCTACCCTAACGTGAGAGGATGTCATTCAGTTCACTAGCAGCTGGAACAGGGCAAGAGAGTGGGTGCAGAGAGGGCAAATCCCGGTGCTGGGGAGGCTGAAAACAGGAGGATCAGTACAAGTCCAAGCTGCGTAGGGAGACCCCGTGCCAAGTACATTCTAAGAAAAGATCCAGAGGACCACACTGTGTGCAGCTAGCTAGTCACCTCAGAAGCCTCAGATATTGCTCTGCAAGACCAAGGGCTTCGAGGGAAGCAACCAACAGATACAACCTTAGGGCAACACAGACAGGCACCTTCCTTAGTCACTTTCTGGGTACTGGGATAAAATACCCAAGGCCCACAGCTGAGAGGAAAAGAAGTAGGTGTGGGTTCGTGTTCGAGTCCGTAGGCAGCTGGGTCCAAGCCAGAAAGGAACCGGGGGAAGATCTGGCTGAAACGGTTCACTCTGTAGCAGTCAGGAAGCAGAGGAGAAGGCAGAAGCCAAGGGGAGGGAGGCTGTGCCCTCCTGAGTCACACCCGGAATGATCTGCCTCTCCTGGGCAGGCCCCACCGCCTAGTAATCCACCAAGCTCTGGATTCACTGAGGATCTCGTACAGTGATGAACACAGCACCCCGTGCCCCAACAGGCTTTCAAAATCCCAGCACCTGAGCATAGGAGCCTTTTCAGAGACATCCTAGATATGGGTGGTAACAGTGCCCTAAGGTTGCCATGGATACACTGTCCTCACGGTCAGTGGCAACAGCGAGCCATCCAGTCACATAGTCCTTATGCCTGTGATGTCATATGAAATGTGTTCATACATTTTCCATGATGCTAAGGTAGAAAAGGTTTCTCTAGACATAAAACTTGAAGAGTCATCCTGTTGACTGATGAGCGAATTAAATGTTCATTTGTATCAGATGTGAATAAATTTTAGCTCTCGTTCCCCGATGTTTCTGTAAAAAAAAGAAAGGCAAATAGCCTTTCTGAGGATAACGAGGAAAGCTAGAGAAAGTGCTGAGGTAAGAGTAATTTAAATAAAATAGTTTAGGACGTCTCTGAGAAAAAACGAGGCTCATGAAGCTTTAAGATGAGGCCGCAGTGCCAAGGGCCTGTGGGAATGCTGGTACAAAATAGAAAGGAAGGAAATAAAGTTAAAAATAACAAAAGGGCTGGGAGTGGTGGCCCTCGCATATAACCCCAGAGCTCAGGAGTCTGAGGCAGGATTGCTGCGAGTTTGAGAGCAGCCTGGGCTACAAAGTGAGCTCAAGGCCAGCCTGAACTATACAGCAAGACCCTGTCTCAAAAAGAAAAATAAAAAATGACTTCTTCAAAAGGCCACCTTATATTTTCTCCAATTATTGTGACTCGAAGACCCAAGCAAGCCTATGCCTCTTGGCCTAGAATGTGCCTGCATAGGATGACGAAGCGGAGGGGTGGGGGAGTGTGGCGGGGGGTTGGGGGGACCACGAGGCTGGCATTAGAGCAGCAGCGAGGCCTCTCTGGGAATTTTCTAATTTGCAAGGCTGCTGTAAGATTTCTTTTATTTGAAATATTTATGTATTGTCTCCATTTATCCCTATTTAATAAATCTCTTCAAAGACACAAAAGCATGTTTTTCAATTAAAAAAAAACTTTAGTAGTTTTTCAATCTGTTAAAACATATACCTTCAGAGAAACAGAAAGTGGCAAAACTAAGCACATACAGATGTGCGCACGCAGTCCCGCCTTCCCTCCCATCGCTGTCCATCCCTTCATCAATCATCATCGCTCCTGGCTCCATTTCGCACCTTACAGTTCAGGTCCCGCCCCACCACCCCATCCCCCGCCGCTGAGACCCAAGTCTATCCTTCCTGAGTGCCCATGCAGCTTAGAGCATCCTTGGGAGACCAAATCCCCGACGGCGGCGCTTGTCCTTCCTGAAGGTCCAAGAACTGGGTCTTGAGCATCTTACATGGTTTCCCTTGAGGGGACGCAGAGTAGCAGAGTGAGATGTAGACACAAACTGTGCCATGTGTTCTTTCAAGAATCGAGAAAACTAAGGTGAAGGTGGCAGAGCCCAGGACCGACCCCGCGACTGAAGCTGCCGTGTCTTTAGCGGATGGGGGGGGGGGGGGTATAAGGCAGAAACAGCCTGCCATGCCAGAGCAAGGTGCTGAGCATGGACTCAGGGAGGCGGGCAGGAGAGGAAGGGGCGGGCAGGGAACGCAGGCTTGGGGGCTTCCACGTGGGCTCCGGAAGGAAGAGGCGCTAAGGTTTGTCTAGCCCGGCGAGGAGGAGGGCCAAGCTGGACAAGGCCTGTCCCCATGTCCTCAAGTTCATGCTCCCTAGCACCCCCACCACCCCTCAACAGCCTCCACCACCCCATCCCCCACCCCACCCCCCCACCCCCACCC
>PVJA010024255.1:0-32046 GCA_004027025.1 Myocastor coypus
AGGGAGGAGAGGAGAGGAGAGGAGAGGAGAGGAGAGGAAAGGAGAGGGAGAGGGAGGTGGGAAGGGAGGGGAGAAGGAGAACAGAGGGGAAGGGAGGGAGAGAGAAGACCCAGAAAAACACAGAATTAGAATCATGAAGGAACATCATTTTGTTTTCATCTGTTTATATCTCTCCTTCTATATTTCTCTCCCTCTTCCTCTTAGTTCCTCCTCTCACACAACATATACATGGAGTTTTAAATTATAGTAAAGCCAAGAAGTAAAATTGAGTTATGCTTACATTATACCTAGCCTGGATATTTTTCTATGTTTTGTGTGAATAGTGGGTGTTGTAATATTCCTAAGGAATGTGAATCTGCTCAGTACAGGGTTATCTAAACTGTTCCATAACCTTTGAAAGCAATTCTCCAAAAAAAAAGATCATGCAAAGAAAGATAGATCTTCTTTGGAAATGTATTTTCAAAACATATAAATAAGACAGATGAATATTTGTAGTGAATATGCTTAGTATTAATGTTTTATATGTACATTTTAAATATAACTATTAAACTATGACACCATCTTTAAATGCTGCAACACACCTGGAGAGAACAGGAAGTTGCACACATGTCACATGTTATGTTAATATGCGGTGTTCATTGACATGCAAGCCCCATTGTCAATTCATTGTTAGACAATCATCCCGCTATGGGTTTCATAATCTCTGCATATAGTTGTGATATTATTCAAGGTTCTACATGTATTAAAACACTTGCTCCACCCAACCTTTCACATAGAAATATTGGAAAGACAGTGGTTTAAAACAAAAAGCCAGTCTTCTAGCTCTGAACAAGCAGAAGTTTGAACACTTGAGAATGAAGAGGAATGCTCCCAGATCCTGAAAAACTGGAAGAGGAGAGCTCTCCAAGATGAAATAATTAATGATTTTTTGGAGCAGCCTGTTGCAAGAGTACCCAAATATTACAAAACATGCCATTTGTGCCTCTTCCCTCAGCTACAACCCTCTCTGTGCTCCAATAAAAACAAAACGAATGAATAGGCTTGATGTTGCAGCTGATACAAAGCTCTGACTCAGTTCCATTGTTCCAAATGCTAATCTGCGAAGGAGAGATGGAAGATAGAGTTCACTAGACATGCGTTCACCAGGCTGTATTTTAGAAGAAAAAGCATACACAGAAAGATGCTTTATTTTATTCTTGAGGTAGATGATTCTTGATAAAATTGAAGTCATGTTCTTGTCAATGACAGTGTATATTCAAAGCACATAAATTATAGTGATAAGAATACAACTTAGTAAAAACTAAACAAAAGCTCTGAGCAGACCTTTCACTAAAGAAAGCCTACACACTAAATAAGCATATGCCGAGATGTTCATCATCACTAATCACCAGGGAGATGCACATTAAAGCTTAAGGAGACCCTGCTGCACACCCATTAGAATGGCTAGAGTAAGAATGGCAACAACAGCTAGTGAGAACATAGAGAAATGACTGTTTTTATTAATTGTGCAAGACAAAAATTGTATTTCCCCACAGTTCTAGAAGTCAGCATTCAAAATTTAAGGTATAGGGAGGGCTATCTGCCTTCCTTCAGAGAGTTTAATGGTTAATCTTTCTGTGAGAGCTGTTCAATCGCAACTTGATTGGCTTGGAAGCCTCCTAGGGGCCGAGGAAGGCACAGCTGTGGGCTTGTCTGGGTGGGTCACAGAATGTGCCCTGGAGCACACTGCCTGGTTGCTGGTCCCGTCCTCTCTGGGCTGTAGCCCTGGCTTTGCATCCTGGTCTCTGTGAGCCTAGCTGCTCTGTTCTGCCACACCCTTCCGCCATATTGTTTCTGCGTTGGAACCGGTCCTTCTTGGATTGAAGACTTGAAACTGTGAGACAAATTAAAATTGTCCTGCAAGATGTGTGCTGGTGACAAGAAAGCTGACTAGTGAGGTGTACTTCCGGGCTACTTTCAGAGGCTGAGTTGAGAGGATCACTGAGCCTAGGAACTGGAGGCCACCTTGCTCAACCTAGTTACATCCATTGAAGAGAAATTAATTAAAATCTGTATTTCACTTGCTGTAATGTAGATGGTAGTAGAGACCTCTTTTTGCAGCCCTGGATTGAACTCAGAGAACACTGAGCTGCATTCCCAGCCTTTGTTACAAATATTCTAAAACCTGGTCTTCAGCCTCAGAGCTGGTGTAGGTGCTCTTGAAGTCTCTGGCTTGTCAAGCACACAGTGCATCTCCTACTTCTGTGCTTTAGCTTGCGTTCTTTCCAGCCTCCAAGCTTCTACCTACTGGTTGATTGGCTTGGGCCTCAGACCCAAGCCATGGCCCATCTCTGAACCAATTCTGGTAACAAGAAGGTTGAGGTCTCCATCAGCAGTGGTCCAAGGTGGGGGGGGGGGTCCACATGAGCTGCCATTAGAATTACCACTCATCAGAGGTTCTCACTCAGTGGGCACAGGACCCCTTGGGAATTAGAGATTTTATTGTTTGAAGCTCTCTGCTATTCTAGTATGCCACTGACTCGGTCTGTAAACAACAGACTTCTATCAACCCAGCTGAAAGTGCTGTCACCGACATGCTCTCCACAGGGAGAGATGGGTGGCTTCCCAAGCAACCCTAATGCACTCTACTAGCACAGGCACAACTGTACCCTGTGCTGTGTGGACAAGGCAAAGGCCCACTGAATCCATGGATACCTTACAGTGGAATTGTGTGTTGTTGAGAGGTGAAAATCAACACCGCCTTTTTCCTAGATATTTCAGTAGATGTAATCTGGGTTTTGTCTGCAGCCTGCTGAGGCCTCCCACACAGAAGGCCCTGGGCCACCAAGGTAGGCTATAGACAACGGACGTAGAGTGCAGGGCACCTCCACCTCCTGGAGAAGCTCTGACTCCTTCAGTGTTGCCTGTGATCACTTACACACACACACACACACACACACACACACCACCCCACAAAGCTACCTTGAGTGCCGGCAGGAATACTAAGGAAGACAGCTGGGCAGCCCACCTACAGTGCACAGGTGGAGAGCTGTGGTGAGGACACAACTGGGCACCACCCCCCCCACTTTTGTGGTCAGGATTGGATCCCTTTAAACTACATCCAAGCTCTTGCCTGCCTTGCCTGGCCCCCGTGGGCCTCCCTCTTCCTCTCTGTAGACCAACGAATTAACCGGGTGCAGACGCTTTGAAAAAAAAAAAAAGTTCTAGAAAAGCCTATAGTCTGCTGCCCCTGCACAGTCAGGTGACCACCACGTGGTGGAGACCGACGGGGACTCCCTCACGATGATCTGGCAGAAGACACCACAGTAGTTTATTTGGGGGGTGGGGTGGAAGAGGAAGGTTTGTCTGTTTGTTTGTTTGTTTATTTATTTATGTTTTGGTGCCAAAGACCGAACCCAGGACTTTCACAGCGGGGAGAGTCAGGGGAAGCGCTCTCGCAGCGCAAGTGCGGCGGGGCGGGACGAGCCCGCGCTCGCCGCTGCCCAGCCTCGGCCAGAGCCCTCCCTGCCCGCGGGGCCCGGAGCCCGCTAGTGAAGGCGCGCCAAGAGGAGGCAGCCCCGGGGCCCGCGCCTGTGATCGCTCGCCAGGCGCACCCTGAGTGCCCCTCCCCACCGCCCCGCGGCCCTTCGCTCCTCCAGGAAGGGTCTGGGACCGAGGGAAGGAGGCGGAGTCAGGCCATGGCCGAGGTCTGCTAATACCCCAGATGTCTCGTCCGCCCAGCCTGGTTGCCAAATTTTAGAGAGGACTCCCCTTAACCTTCCCAGCAGGGCTCGCATTGTGCGATGGCTCAGAGAAGGGACTAGCTAGGCCCGCTCAGCCTGGAGCCGCAGATCGCAGACCCCTGGACTGCTTTTCTTGCGTCCAGATAAAGCAGCAAAGGGGACCGCGTCTCTTGGGTGCTAGTCTTGTTCCTCTAAGGAGAAAGGCCTCTCTGCCTTGGGGTTTTAGTTCAACATCAAAACAGGTGCGAATATCTTAGCAAAAAACATCCCCGCACCACCACCACCCCCCCTGCTCCCGCTCTGCCTGAAGACAGACAAAAGCCTCACATTAGCATAGGGTGTGCAAAGCACCTGCTCAAATAACTCAGGCAAACAGTAAAAAACCACCCTAGAAAGAAGAAAAGAACCCCAAACCAGGGCAAATACTTGAACCCAAGATGAACGGTTAAGCTTCATCACAGTTACAGGCAGGAGGGGAGAAGTCGTCATTTGTCATAAAAACTCATAAAGTAATTTTTAGCAGCCTGCTTCAGATCCCTATCAAAATAAAAATATGGAGGAAAAACCCAGTTTCTCTCAATCCAGCAGACATTTCTGTTTGAAAAAAATCTTAATTTCAGGTCATGGGTGAGCAGTCAGTCAGTGTTCTACACCCAAACCATGGCTCCTCCCTGGAGAGTCTGTGTCTGCCACTGTTGTTGCTGCCTGCTTCCATTCCAAGAAAACAAAACCACGATTTCATCAGCATTGATTTTTAATATTTTTGATATGTGATTTTACATTTGTTTTGTGGCGTAAGAGAAAAGCGGGGGAAGGAGTGGGAAGGCAGCCCAGGAACAGGCCAAGACAAACTTGATTTGGGGAGAGTGAGTGGGAGATCAAAGGCTGGTAATGTTGGCGGGGGCCTTGGGGAAGGAGCAGGGCCCAGCCTGTGGGAATGGAGCATCTGAATGCATTGGGAGCTTGGTGAAGAAGGGGTCAGAACTGCCCTGAGGTGGGGTGAGAGGCACCTGCTGTCAGGGAGACTGGGGGCCCACCACTTAGAGGACCTTGCTCCTTGCTGATCCCTGTAGAGTGAAAAGTCTGGGAGCACAGACAAAAGGACACTCCCGCCCAGGACCCTGGGAGGTGCTTCAAGGTGCTGGGCTCCAAAGCATGGTCCACAGTGAGCTGCCTGAGTATTACCTGGGAACGAGTTGGAAACATTGGCTCTCTGCTCTGCCCTAGATCTCCAGCACTTTTTTTAAAGAGTTTTTTATTGTATTTATTTATTTATTTCTTGTTTCAGAACCTTTATTTGTTTATTCACTCATTTTTATGGCCGGCTCAAACCACTCCGAGGGCAGGGCTGGCACAGCATGTGGTGCCGGGGATCCAACCGCGGTCCCTGAAGCCGCCCAAGCTTTCCCAAGCAGGCGCTTTAGACCACTGAGCCATCCAGCATTTTAATAAGACCACCAGATGAATGATAAATACATTCAAGACCCAAAGCAGTGATCTAGAGGAGGGGTTCCCCACAGTGAAAGGAAAAGAAACCACAGAGTAGGAGCAAAACCACAGGCCCACAAGTAAAGCTTTGCCTTCCTGCATAAGCTCTGCCTCCTCTCAAACCAGCTGTGGCATTTGAGTTTGATAGGAGTGTGAACCCTACTGTGAGCTACATACCTGCGTATCTGGGTGATGCTTATGAGAACGAAATGCAACAAGTCATAGAAATAAAGCACACACAGCCAGGGAGATAGCTCAGCAAGCACAGGGTCCTGAGTTTAATCCCCAGTATGAAAGAAATAAGAAAGAAGAAAGAGAAAGAAAGAAAAAGAGAGAGAGAGAGAGAAAAAAAAAGAGAAGTAAGAAACAAAAGGAAGACACAAAGAAACAAAGAAATTACACAATAAATTTGATGCATTTGAATCATCCTGAAACCAAGCCCCATCCTTTCCATGGAAAGACTATTGTCCAAAAGAGTGGTTCCTGGGACCAAACACGCTGGGCACTGCTGATCTGACCACTTGGGGTGCTTAGTATATAAGAATGCCTGCGCAAACAATCCCAATCTACTTCAACCACTTGTTGCCTGGGTCCATTCTTGCAAAGGCAACAGCATGAGAAAACCCTGCCAGCAAAGGCAATGTGGGCCTAAGAAGTCTGTTGGTAATGCAAGGAAGGAAGGGTTTGAATCCAATCACACCATGTGGGTATCTTTCTTTCTGTTCATAAAGCCTTTACAGACATGAGCTATATATGAGACAATTTTCCCCATGCTCTTCTTTTCAGTACAAAACTCAGAGCCCAAGAATTCTAAATTTGGGTGAGGCTTTTCAAGTAGCTACTAAGCATTATTAAAGTGGGACGTTTAATATATTGTACTGAACCCTTTATTTGCTTGGGTTATAGCTTGATCTATTTAGACACCTAATATGGTACTCTTGCTCTAGGCTGGAAAATATTAGAATGAGGCTCTCCAGGTAGCAGATAGTTCCTACATTAAAAAGAATGAACTCAGAGGGAAAGAATCAGCGTAACATAGCACTTTTAGCACATAAACGCATAGTCCGTTGTCTAAAAGTTTAAACTACACCTGAATTTTTTTATGTTGAGATGTCAGTAACAGTTGTTTGCCTGAAAGAAGGATTAACTTCAAGAACAAACAAAATTCAACGTGTTCAACTAACACTCAGTAGGAAAGCCATTCATTTTTTCAGCCGACACTGATTATTCTTCCATTATGGTCCAGACACCGTGTTTAGCTCGGCTCTACTGAGTGAGTCTTGGCTGCCCTCAAAAATTCCCTTGGCCACTTAAGTAGGTTAAGCCTTTCTTTAGTGAGTAGGTCTGCTCTTTCACACTTCCTTCTCCCAAAAGTGATGAATTCTGAGTCAAGTCCTGCAAGATCCTCCAAGCAACTCTTATGCAGAGTGGACTTAAGGGATCATCTGACTTGTGAGGCAATATAGGCTTGAATTTGTGTGTCTGGAGGCAAATTCAGTGGTTCGTATGTTGTCTATTAATCTTTTTATGATTCCATCAGTTTCCTTATTGTGATTTGATAGTATGTATTATGAAGTCTAGGTGTTAAACCGTCTACTGGTAAAGGTTCTAAAACGTTTACCAAGGACATAGTTTTTCCCTTGTAGTTGTATCAAAGAGCACCCACTTGCTAAACCATAAGTTGTACCCATTGCTTATTTCATTCAGCACTGGCTAAACTGATATTTCAGTATGGGTGATGTCATGGTACATACCTTCATAGGAATTAAGTCTGCTGTTTACACACCTGGTCTTAGCCAAAAGGTCAAAGAGCAGTAAGTCTGCTATTGTTAGAAACTCAAAAGCACACAGAACTGATGTGAGCAGATGACCATTAGATGGCCCCTCCAGCATCCGGGGAGTGCATTTTATGTAGAGAACTTTCCCAAGGCTTTTAAAATCATAGAGCCCTTGGGAAGCTATCTGGTCTAGTAAGCCAAAAATCCAACCTTGGAAAAGAGGCTCCTGGCCCTGACAGAATGGATACAGTGGTGTCTTGATCAACTAAGGCTGGTAAGGCTGACCCCAACATAGAACTTAATTTTAAAGATGTTAATGCCATTTCAAAGATCCACAGTTAGGATATATAGGAAAAAGGACAAAAATGAGAAAGCAAGGGAAAAAACTGCTTTCACCAAGGTGGTGCCAAAAGGGAAGAAAGAAGTTCTGGCCTCTCCCAAGTTGTAGTCCAGGCCAAGGCAGCAGCGCTGAAAGGGATCAATGGCACAGAATATAGAACTGTGTGTCATCCTCCTAAGCTGACCCTTGGGCCACTGTTCCAGAGGCATCACACAAATACCTGGAAGATTCCCCTAGGAGAAACAAGTAGACTACCAGCGCCATCTGTATTACATTCCTGTGACCACAGAGTCTGCTACAAAGAAAGGAAGAAGGCAATGCCACCTTTGTGTTCATTGTGGAGATCAGGGCCAGGAAACACCATATCACATGGGATGTAAGGAAGCTCTGTGAGCGGATATGGCCAAGGTCAGCACACGGAGAAGGCCTGTGGGAGAAGCTCCTGATCATGGTTTTGCTGCTAAAATTGAGATCCGCAGCTGTACAATGTTTCAGCTTACCTGAGCTGCACTAGATAAATTGTATTCACCCACATTTAAAATATGTAATATAGTTAATATACATAAGCAACAAAATTTCCTTTATTTTTTATAATATTTTATTATAAGATTAAAATGAATATGCTCTCGCGGAGGTGACTGAATGGGTTTAATAGCTGATTAACTGTAAGTATACATCATTCACTATATAAAAAAATTCAGACTAACTGAAATACAGTTGGACATGCTAAGTACCTTGATTTTACATGTATGGAATTATGGAATGCAATATATCTATATCTATATCTATATTTATATCTATATCTATATCTATATCTATCTATCTATCAAAGCAATGATCTACAAAACAAATATCATTCCATGAAAAAGCCACCTACTGTCCCCATCCTGTCATCTGTGGCTTCCGGCTAGAGATTGGCTTGGCTTGTTGACATGGCTCTCGCCCCCGTACCTCAGCTGCTTAAAATTTTTTTTTTTTGTTTTTTTCTTGTGGTTCCAGGGATCAAATTTGGGACTTTGCGCTTGCCAGGCAAGTGTTTATGGTGCTGAGGTATCTCCCTGCCCCACCCCCAGCTGCTTAAGAAAGACTTGAAAGCCCAAATTCCACCAAACAGGTATGTTTCATGTTCCTAATTGTCAGCTGCACTTGTGCCCCCACACATGTAAATCAGAAGGTTGTACATTATTATATTCTGGGGAAACATCAGGTTTCTCAGGAAAATTTGTCTAACCACTTCTCACTGCTGATAACTGATTTTAGGTGCCTCCCCGAAAGACAGGTACCAACACATCTGGCTGTGCCCGTTGTGCAATCAGGGAACCATCACCTAGGTAACAATGAGATCTGATACAGAGTAACCAGGATCAGATATTTGGAAGTTGTGGGTACTTGGAAGTTGTAGCGAACCAAATGGGTTGTGTTCACCCCTGTTAACACATTGGCAGCAATATTCATGTACTTGTAAGAAAGATTTCGAAGTTCTAGAAATGAATCATGACTCTAAAGGTGCTGTTCAAATGTGGGTTTTGTATGTGAGCACTTTAAGAAGCCCAGTGTTCACCTGATCTATCTTATGTGTGTGTGTGCAGGGTCTCACTACACAGCTCTGACTGATAGTGATCCTCCTGCTTCCTGCCTCCCAAATGCTGGGATTACAGGCATGTGCCACCATGCCTGGACTCTCTGATCTGTCTTATTTGTTACATATATGACAGACAGCTCAGCCTGCCCTTGAGGGATGGGGCTGGCACAGCATGTGGTGCCAGGATTGAACTTGGGTCCCTGTGGTTGCCTAAGCTTTCCTAAGCAGGCACTTTAGACCACTGAACCATCTCACTGGCCCTGATCTGTCTTTTAACATGAATACAAATGTCATGTAGCCACACAGAACAGCAATACTGGAATTATAATTCAACCATGGTATAAAACCATTCAGAACAGCCATTAATGTGCACTAAAGAGCATATGAGATGGTAGAGATATTAAAGCTATTGCTAGAGTTGTAACACACTGCCAAAAATGAAATCTACAGTTAAAAATTTATCTCATCTCAATAATTCTCTTGACATAGTCTGGATGAACATTGACTTATGTTCATTACTGGTATTTGGAAAATTCAAAAGTCTACAAAAATGAAAATCAGCAATAACTACACTTCTCAGAAATGTTGCTAATATTTTGATCATTTAATTTCATAGTTTTAAAGATGAAAATGTGCTTCACAAATGTTAATTTAGGTAACCAATAATAACATTGGAAAATGAACACATGCCAGTAGCATTTCTTTTTTTTTTTTTTTCCTTTTTGTTCTTTTTTTTTTTTTTTTTTTGTATTTTAGGGAATGATCTACAGGGTGTTCAGGGTCTCACTGTGAGATCAGAATCGTAATGATTCTCCTGTTTACAGGCTCCCAAGAGCCTAGGACTACATGTGTGTGTTACCACGGCCAGTCTCAATGTTGTCCCAGGATCGGGGCTGGCACAGCAGGCCCAGGGATTGAACCTCCGGCCCCTGAGCCTGCTTGTAGGTGCTTTAATCCGCTGAGCTATTTGGTTAGCCCTCCAGTAACAATTTTGGACAGGTGATTGTATCAATTTTTTAATTTTTTTTTGAATTTGCCTTATTTCCACTTTTGATAAATTCTATTGCAAAAATATCTCTGAGTGTGTACTTTGTTGGTATATATAGTTACATATTTTGAGTAGATCCCTAAAAGGGAAATCTTTGAACAAAATATGAGAATGATTGTGTCACCCATTTTTACCAGTATATTTAGTAGTACATATAGATGATACAGATACATCTATATCTATATCTATATCTATCTATCTATCTATCTATCTATCTATCTATCTATCTATATATGTTGTTGTTGTTCTCTGTTTGTTTGACTACAGGGCCTCACTACCCTCATCACTACGTAGATCAGACTTGTAGTGATCTGCTTGTGTTCAGCCTCCCAAGAGCTGGGATTCCAGATGAGTGCCAACATGCCCAGTCTCAATCACTGCTGTCTCAGCATGCCCCTGGGGCAGGGCAGGCATAACACACCAGGGATCGAACCCTGGCCGCTGTGCTCTCGCAGACCAGGCACTTTAATCCGCTTTAATGTTCATACCTGTATTCTTAACAGTATTTTGTTTCAGCACTTCCAAATTGTAAATACAATGTTTTGTTCTTTTTCCTGTATTTTCTAACAAAACAAAGAAGGAAAAGGAACATTGGACATATGATATTTAGGGGAAAAAAATTGAAAGGAATGATGGAAAGAAGAAAAAGAAAGAAAAGAAAAAGAAATATATTCCCCTCAAAATACTCTCCATTGCTTTGAATACACATCCTGTAATTCTGGCGATATGTCTTTTACCGTACTATGATTTTTTAAATGTAGGGCTGGGCTGTGGCTATAACTCAGCAGCACAGTGCCTGCCTGGCAAGCACAAAGTCCTGAGTTCAGTTTCTGGCACAAATGAAAGAAGGCAACATTCACTATATCACCCTTTGTATCTAATCCTTCTTGCTGAAGCATTTGACCTTTTTTTTTTTCAGTACTGGGACCAAACTCAGGACCTTGCACTTGCCAGGCAAGTGCTTGTGTTTATTCTACTGAGCTATCTCCTTGGCCCTTGCCGAAGCATTTGAAAGAAAGTCGTGGACATCACATCTCTTCATCCCTGGCTGTATCAATGTACATTGCCTAAAAATAAAGATGTTTTCTTATATTGTATAGTATAATGAATAAACTCAGGAAATTTAATACTGGTAAACTGTCAACTGTACAGTTTTTGTGTCTCCATTCTCCATTTGTCTAATTATTGTCCTTACTATATGTTTTTTAAAAATTCAGGATGTCACAGTGCCTCTAAGGTCGTATCTTTTTAAATTTTCACTTAATCCAAAAATATCTCCACCTTTAATTATTACGTGACATTTTAAAAGAGTATGGGCCAGTTGGTTTACAGAATGTCCTCAGTTTGAGTTTGTCTGACTCTTGATTTGACTTAGGTTGTGCTTTGGGGAGGGACAGAAATATCAACAGCAATGTGTCATTGTCATTGCCTAACACATCAATAGACAAGGGTGTCATTGTACCATTGTTACTGATGATAACTCTAGTCACTTAGATAGAATGCTGTCTGTCAAATTTTGCTATGATAAAGACTCAATTCCCTTCTTGCTAATGTGGGAAGATACTTTCCATCTATGTAGATATACCATGCCTCCCAAGCTTCCAGTCTGTGTTCACTTAGCAACCACTGTTGGAGTTTTTCTATATTATTTAGGACAATTAGGGCTTCAACAAGGCACTTTCTCTGCCAGTCTTTCTACATATACTAGTTGGTATTCTATCACAAAAATGTCTTAGCCTTCCATTTGTCCATCTATATGCATTCATTCAGCTACTTTTTCTCTTTCTCTCCCTGCTTTCCCTCTCTCCACCCTCTGCTCTCCTCTCTTCTGCTCTCCTCTCCTCTTCCCTCCATTTCACAACTGACAGATCTCCCTGTACCCACACTTGTCTCGCTCATGTTTCCTGGGGGAAAAGGGGAGCTGCTTCAGTCCAAGGTCAATCAATGGCTTTAGCCCTGGAGTCCACTTCTTCTTCCCTTGGATACTTGTGTTCCATCAATCATCCCAATCAAAGCCAGTGTGGCAGGGCAAGAGCTCCATCTACTTATATAGATACAAGCTGAGGTTCACAGATTGGCTGTATAGCCACAGGGTAACTATATCTGCGTTTAAGGACAGCCCCTGCCTATGCCAGTCCCTTGGCTGGAGCAGGTGGCAGTTCTCTTTTACACTCAATAGTGTCCCACATCAGACAGCAAATTCCCTAGTCACCCTAATTTGTTAGTGAGTTGTAGACAGAATTGGTACAGACTGGCCTCAATCCCAGGGATCTCTGTATGACTGGGTTACACCATAAAATTCAGAGAACTACAAAGTTTAAAAGGAAAGTTGATTTTCCATCATTATTCATTCAGTTAACATTTCTTGGCACTGTGCTAGAAGATACAAACTAAAAACTCAATGGGTGAGGCTGGGAAGATAGCTCAGTAGAGTAAGTGCTTGCCTGGCAAGCACAGGGTCCTGAGTTCAATCCCCAGTACTGAAAAAAAAAAAAAAAAAAAAAAAAAAAAAAAAAAAAAAAAAAAAAAAAAAAGAATGGTGGCTAAGATCCTCAAAAGCTTAAGGAAACAGACCCATGAGTTACTACATTTAGGATAGGTTACTACTATGTAAGAATTCAAAATGAAAATTCAGGGCTCTTTGTTCACAATTCAAGAATTTCAAGATGGTGACGAGGCATTCAGCCATGTGTTGGGCCCCAAGCAGGGGCCCTGTCTGCATTTCAACAAGGAGTTCTTGGGATTATGGAAGTACATAGGAATTACCTGCTTGCACACTGATCCTGGATTGCTTCCTGGGAGAACTGAAGAGCATTTTGTTGACTTTAGGAGCTAAACATAATGAGGATGTCTCTTCGGTAGGTCACCTCAGTCTACAGGTTACTGAGGACAGCCAACCCTTTTGACTTAAATGTCAAGTGGCAAGCATCTTCTGCCATTGTGCCTGTCAGTGACCTACTACAGGGACTTTAACACATCCTGTGGTAGACAAAGAAATGTGCCACCCTGATTCCCCCTTCAGGACTTGCTGGGGTTGTTGTGAGCAACCTGTCAGCCTTGCTGGGGATAGCCTGAGCACAGTGTCTACTTGAGGTGGAGCTGGGAAGTCCTGGGCATCAGCATAGGACAACCCATGTGCCACTTTTGTTCCAAGCTTCTCAGGGGTGGGCTAAGCTTGTCTAGGTGTCAGCCCAGCTGTTGCTCCCTTTGCCCAATCCTGCTTTTTCCTTGATTCTATAAATGTTGTTCCCAAGGGGACCCTGGGAGCCCCCTTAACACACTGTGAATACTAAACTTGAGGGCCGAATCTGTATCATAGAGAATCAAAGTGCAACGTGGACTGAAACAGCTTCCAGTAAGTATCAGGATTTTTGGGAACTATGGGTTATTTGCCTATGTACAGCCTTTTCTTCTAAATCCCAAAACATAAAATGGTGTACGCAAGGACTGTATGTATGAAGGTGGTTATACTTTGAGTTAAAAACCTCAACTCAATAAAGACCATCATGAGATATTTTGTGCAAATCTATGAATTTACAGTAATTCTTGAGAAAAGCTATTCCTATTTTAAGTTGGTATCTGAGAAAGAACAGAACTCGTAACCGTAGGACACAATTTCCTTAATAATTATGGACATCTTTGAACATTTTAGATCATTTGATTACTAAACTAGGTTCACCACAGACATGGCCCCTGGATGGGCTTTAGTTGTTGCTCCTTCTTAGTTCTCCTTATTCATTCCAGGTAGAAGGTTTCTTTCCTTTTAGTAAAATACAAGTTTGCCCATCATAAGTGCAAGTCATAGAAGTACAAACTACAAGAGTTTTTGAGATGTGGCATGTGGGATGTCAGTTTTCTAGTTAAAGGTTAATCTTAAGGACATTTTCAAACAGAATTGGCTGTGGAAAGTCACTTACACCTCAGGTACTAAGTGTAACCCACTTTGAGGCATAAAACTCTGGTCTTAGATTTGAAATAAATACTTGGATTTGAGGACAAGGGCTCTTAATATCCCTATAATCAACACTAAACAAAAACATGAGCTGTCATTGGTTACATAGGGATGAGTTAATCAGTTGAATAAGTTAGTAAAATTGCCAGGCTTAGCATGACATACTTAGCATGATTTAGCATGACACTCACTTTTATGTACTCACTCATCTTACTAATGGTGAGTATAAGACAGTAGGTGGAAACTCTTACAGGAAGAGGTAATTTAGAGTATAGATTGTCATCATGATTTGGGGGATGTGCATACCATTACCTCTGAAGTCATCAAGTTGTCCACATTAAGTATACATTCCACAAAAATATATCTACACTTCATAAAAAGAAAAACAGCATTTTTTTTCCCAACAGATGGTGTTACCCCCATATAGGGAATCCTAGAGCATGTCATATATCACAGAAAACCCACTATATTGCTGGCCCTTAGAGAAAAAATTGAAAATGAGTGCACAGCAATCTCAATGACCAAGGTCACTCAAGCAGCAGTTCACCATATTATTAAATGTCTACAGGCTCATGGCCACTATTTTTAAAATGTTTATTAATTTTAATGAGAAATGGTCTCATTATCTCAAATGAGATATTTTGAATATCTCTTATAATTCTAGTGGCCAAAGGTAACCTATATGAATTTCATGATGTCTCAACAAATTTAGTATTAAAATATTTATGGAAGTTTTTCTTTTCCTAAAGTGTGTATACATTTTTCTGTAGACTCTGTGTATGCAACTACTATATATTAATTATATTTTAACAAATCCCTCCCCTATACTCTAGTTTTTACTCTAGTACTTCTCTTGGAACTTGAAAGTCAGATTTATTTTATTTGATTACAGAAAATATAATACTGGTTTCTCATGTAGAAAGAGGCTCAAATGCTTCATTTGTTGTGGGCCATAAGATAGCCTTGAAACACCATCTTAAGAACTCTGTAGAAACAGTTTTCCAGATGCAAAGCACTTACTTTGAGAAGACTGTGTCACTGAATTTGAGATTCTAAATAAAAGTAACGAGCATTTTCAAGGTGTATAGAAGTGAACACAATATGTGAAAAGCTTAATGGATACTGATCTAACCATCCAGCCCAAATGGAAACACCAGGAAAAAGTTTTTTTATATATTAATGGGGACTGAATGTAGGAACTTTGCATTAAGCTACAATTCCCAGGCCTTTTTGAGACAAGGTCTAAGCAGCTAAACTGCCCGAGTGGGACTAGAACATGCTATCCTCTTGCTTTAGTCTCTGAGCACCCAAGAACATTTTAAGCACCTCAGAAGAAACCCTTCTACTTCTCCCCATTACCAACACCTTCCATTTCCCAAAGTTAAAAGCACTACTCTGTCTTTAGCTATAACTGTGTTTGAACTATGTATAGATGGAATTGCAAATATTTTTGGATAAGAATTTCTGGGATGATCTTTGTGAAATTCACCTGGGCTGCTTCCCTTGATATATTCTATGACCTTGTTTTCCTTCTGCTATCGATAAGCATTTAAAACACTTGCAGTCTGAGCTATTAGGAATTACATTTCTAAGAACATCCTTGGATCTGCTACAGTTGCAAAGTGGCATCAATTTGGAGAATTTAGCATGGTGTATCAAATGCTGTTAAGCTGTTTATTTCTAAGTAGTTTTTTTCCCCCCAGTAAATATTTTCAGATACACAGCAGCACATGAGTATTGCAAATACTTCATGAACACTTAGATGATAAGCTCGGTCTCTTTCATCTTAGACATGTTATGATTTATATCTAGTTGTCCCCCCAAAGTCTCATGCAATAATGGGGTGGAGACTTCTAGAGTTTGAGACTTAACTCATGATCCACTGGGATTATGTACCTTGGTACTGCTGGGATTATGGGTGTGTGTATCTTTCCTAGCCTGGGGTGACAGCCTGAACATATTATAACAGAGACAGAAAAAGACTATCTCTGTTGCCCTGGTTGGTCGGTTGTCTCTGTCACCATTTGCTGCTGTCCTGCCGCCATGAACTGAATGCTCTCTGCCCTTTTCCACCTTAGCCTTGGAGCCAGCCAAATGCCAAATATGAACTGAAACCTTCAGTAACTGTGAGCTGAATGAACTTTTCACTTTGGGTGTTGGGTATTTGTCCAGCCGTGAGAGAAGAGTAGCCAAGACAACATTTTAGTGGTGTTTAGTTGTCTCTCGCTGTGTCTACCTACATTTCGCTGGTAACCAACAAGAGAGAATGTTTTGATTATTGACCACTTGGATAGTCTCTTTTGCCTTTTCCCAGTTATTGATCATTTGGATATTCTCTTTTATAAAGCATTTATTATCCAAGAACCCTGTCTAACTGGACTCTCTGTGTCTTTCCATAGGAGTTATTTCTGTATTCTAGCACTAGTTTCAGAGTAAAGTCTATAGCAGAATCACCCAAGGGCTTGAGAAAATAGATTACAGCTTTCTGATTCAGTAGATCTAGGTGAGGCAAAAGAATATGCATTTTTATTAAGTTTCTTTGTGATGCTGCCAGCCTAGGTACCATGTTTTAAGAATGTGTATTCTATAGTGCTGTACATGTAGCCACTAGTTATGTTTCTTGTTAGCTTGGGATAAAATTCCACTAAAAATCAAAACCTCAATTACCTTACACTTGTTGGAGTCTAGGGCATAAAGTAATATACTCTCTTTTCTAAGAAAGGAAGTGAAGGGACCCTTTCAACAACCACTTCTCAGTCTGTCTGCAACCCACACATTTGCTTAGAACATTTGATGTACCTAAGTATCCAGGAGAACCAACAGATAACAGAAGGCTTGTTTCTTTTTTGTGATCTCAGGAAAACCAGTGGCTTTCATCAGCAAGGCCATGAGTCAGTAATCCCTCTAAGAACAAAAACACAGATCTCTGCACAGAGATGAAAACCATCATTTATTTCCACTGAATTGCATTTCATTAAAAATCCTGTGATGACATTAAAACAGAAATGAAACAGAAACATATTTATAGCACTGTCTTTGATCTCTACAGACCAAATAAACATATATACATTTAAAACATTTCTAGTGTTTAAACAGACCTCATTATCATCACTGTGGTCATTTCAGTCTTTTGAAATACCAAGCATAACTATTAACCAACAATTTAGTGTGTGTGATTTATTGGACTAGACATTAATGACAGACTTCCAAATACAAGGAGTCAAACAGCCACTTCACTTAATGTATTTTGGTGATTTGCTATGTGTGCTTTTTTATGCTTCACTTTACAAAACAGCTGTTCTGTTAATGAATCTAAACACCTGTTATATATAGGCTTTAGGAATAGCCCATGTATCAACACACACACATTTGTGTGCATTAATATAGGCAACTTCAAGGTGGTTTTGCCTTATTCTAAGAGGTGAAGTCCACTGAAAAAACTGTGATGGTGAATGTTTAGAAACTTGAACTCAACACCTTGTAGCTACCACTGCCAAGGAAAAGTAAAGGCCAGTGGTTCAAATGCATTGCTGTTGGCTTAGGAAGTGTTGTGGTTTGTTGATTCACTAACCAGAATGACCTAAAGAAACTCTATTAGTGGTGAGAAGTAAACTGATCTGGACAGGCTCATCAGCGAGCCTCCGGAGGCACCCTGAGAAAGTACTGCTCAGCGAACAGTCAGTGAGCAAGTTTTCACCTTTTCTCACCAACTTGGGAGACAATGCTGGCAATTTTGAGAGGATTTCAAGAAAAGCTAATCCAAAAAAGATCGGAGTCAAGAGAAGGTTTCTCTTCTGTAAACTAGAGATCCAAATCAAAATACTACTACATGTTTTAGGAGTTATACTCAGAGGTTTGGCCTTTTTAGAAAATATCACCATGGCAAGTCTGAAACTGCAATTCAGCTCCATGTCCAAGTCAGGCAGCTCTAAGGGTGAGGCTGTCCCCACCTGTGGTCTTTGGTGTCAGTCCTGTTTTGATAGAAAGACTCCCATTTTGAAAAAGCATTATTTTCTCTTTCTTATTAGAACACAAAACATTTTTCCTTCCATCTATATATCCTTGGTTTTTTTTTGGGGGGGGGGTTGTAGACTCTGGTTCTCATTCTCTCTCTCTCTTTCTCTCTCTCTCTTTCTCTGGTGAGACAATGACAACCTTCACACAGTCTTCAAGTAAACAGAATCATTGATATCACTGGAAACCAATATGTAATTTTGGGTCAATAGGAAAACAGAAACAATCGACCTGTAACAACTTTGCCCCATTCCTTACACAATGAATGATGGGCTCTGGCTCTGAGACTATTAAGGCACCCAATGCTGTTTTGGTTGTTTGCCTGCACCTCTGGTTTGGATGTAAGATATTATAACATTTAAATAAAAATAAAAACCACTTTTTTAAAGCTTGGGATCACTGGATGAAGTTGGAGGGGCAGTGTCCAAGTACACAGCCATCTTGCATGTGTACAATTTTTTGCTAAAGTTTTTTTTTGTTAAGTATAGTGTAGCTTGTACAGTGCAAAAACTACAGGAAAACACCTTTGGAACGTGATGACTTGACATTTTGGTAGAATCACAGTGCAGTCTCAAAGATCGTTAAGACTGGGGGCTGTCCATTGGAAGTGTTCATGACCACAGACCCAGTATGAGCAATATCCGGGTAATTCCTTTTGAAGTAAACCTGTTTAAAAAAAAAAAAAAAAAGGCATAAAAGAAAGATTCACCAGTTTTGAAGTCGTCCTTCTCTAAAGCAATGTGCTCCTATGCCTACCACGTCATGTGAAGCAAATCTTGGCATTCAGTGATGGACAATTAAAGAACAGGCACGCATATATTCTACAGAAAATTGGACCATGAATGCTTTCAGCTGGGCCGGGCTGAGTGCCAAACCACCTGTAGATCCACTTTAGTTCTGATCATTCTGATTCGCAGATATATTTTATAGCTCCATTAAATTGATAAGCAAAATCATTTCACTGACTCAAAACCTGAAGATAAATTAAAAACGGGGTGACAAAGAGGCTGGGAAATCTAGCGTCTGCACAAGGGTTTCTCATTTTCTCACAGAAAATGAGCACAATAGATTTGGATGTTAATATCAGGTTGTAATCCCTATATTTTATAAACTCTGATTGACAAGCATTGAGACGCTTGCGCCTAGGTATGAACTATCCCAGCATTTAATTTGTGTGGCAAAGCAGTCCTAGGACCCATAGAAATGTGATCTGTGGATAGCGGGCCACAAAAGTACAACGAAAAGCAAAAAGCTTGAACAATGACCCAACTGAGCAACGTCTCTAAAATGTAAGATGATACCAAATAATAGGACAGTCCTTTGCCAGGCCTTTGAGTTCCTGAATTCTACCAATTTCTAGCTGAACTGGAAGAGATACAAGTTTCCTGATAAATGTGTAATCAGAACATAAAGGAAATGAAATGCTGTCAGGTTTCTCTGTTCCCCAATCACCCGTTTTTAGGAGCTGTATCATATCTTAGTTTCTTGACAGATGTGCGTAACAAAATGAAATAATGTCAAGACTTGTGAGCCCTTATCTCCAAATGTGTTCAGCTGAAAAAGACTTCAAATATAATTTTTTCTCCCCGGAGAAGAATATGAAAAGTTTTGTTTGAGTCTTTAAAACTAAAAATGTGCCATCTGAGGCTGACATGCATCGTGAGTCACCAATTCTGCATACACTTTAGAAATCCTGACTCCAAATGTATTTGTGGGTGCTGTCAACAAAGTTATCAGTGGAGATAAGGGACTTCACATATAAAACGGAAGCATGCTGAGACACACACCTACTTATTAAGGGCACGCTTTCTTTTGTAGCTTGAATACTTGCTACTGGAAAAAAAGTGTTACTACATTTAAAATTCAGTATAGTAAAATGTCATGTAAGAAATATAAGAAATTCTCTGATAATCCCTGGGTCCCCCTGGATGAAAAGTGAGACCTATCATAATGTAAGTTTTTAAAAATAAAGACACTTGGGGGGGTGGTGACAAATTGCTTATCAACTCTCCCTGGTGACTTTTTAACAGGTTGATGGAATTGGCTGCATTCTGTGAGGTCTATACTTTGAGGTTGGGGCGATGGCTCAGTAGAATAAGCGCTTGCCTGGCAAGCGCAGGTGCTGAGTTCAGTCCCTGGTACCTCAAAAACAAACAATAAACAAAATATACATTCTAAAAAGGGAGTTTTTTTCTTGAAAGTATAAGCAGCCAAAAGAACAAATGGAAATTCAATTCACTTTCTACGACTTGAAAGTCACCCCCCAATAAGCCTGTTTCTTCTCTAAAACACTTCACTATGTAAATGTTATCAAGGAGATGCTATTAAAAATTCTTAACTAAAATGGTCGCAGCTTCCTGGTCTGAAATGTTTTGTTAAAAAACTACTTCATCTCACTCTTTTTGCTCATCTGTTGTCATGTTTTCTAACACAGCCTGTATCAGGACACAGTCAGATGCAGCGACTCTGTTTACCATGCAAGCAGGGAAGGGAGCCAGGAGGCTGACATCTTCAGCAAGGGACCTGACTCACAGGCTCAGCCTTGGACAGAAGGACAGAAGGACAGAAGGACAGATGGACAGATGGACTGAGGACCTGGCTCAGCTCTCCCTCCAGGGACTTATTGCTGACCCTGGGAAAAAAATCTCTTAACCTTTCTCCATGCTGCCTGCCTCATCTGCAAATGAGACAGCAATGACTTACCTCATTGGGACTAATTAATGGCTACAAACTGCTAGTTGAAAACATTCGAAGTAAGTGTTGGGTGTGTTTACGAACACTGCTCGGAGAACTGCTCCTCAGTTCATGGAAGCTGGTGGCATCATCCAGCTTGAAAGAGGCAAACAAAACACCTAGGGTGCCCTCTGTGGATCTTCTCATTTTATCTTTACAGAACCCCAGACCTGGAGTCCAGACACTAATTGAATGAGTACATTGATCTAGGGAGAAGCAACCAAAGCCAGAGCCTCCAAGCGCCCCTGCTGGTGACTGTGACAGGGATAAGACTTTTTTGCCCTGTGAAGACAGAAGGTGATAATGCCATAAAGTTCAAGCCCACAGCCAGCAGAACAGAGATCCAGTGAACGGTGGATGTCTTATGAGTGCTGTTCCTCTCCTCTCTGATTTGGTTAAGAGTTCCTCTACTGTAGGCTTAAACTAAATTTGGCACTGAAATATTCACTCATCCATAAATCCACTATAAAATATTCAGAGCCTCTGAAAAGCAACAAAGCAAAGAAGGTCCCCTTTGTAGACAGAGGAGAAATGGCCAGTGTAAGACAGCATCCCATGTGCAGACTTCCAGCTAAAGACTGCCAGTCTCTTCTCACCGGGCTGGGTCCTCCCCAGTAACTCCCAGGCCCTACGTCCCTCATCCACACAAGTCTAATTCTGGAGCAAACCACTGGTGTGATCACAATGCAGTCAATGCTTACATTTTGAAAGATCTATTACAGTAAAAGATACTGCCAGTCCTCCTCAAAATGTCTCCCCTTGCCTTGAACAAACCTTCCCCATTGTTCTTGTCAATTTGTGAAACAAATCTGGACATCTTGTCAGTATCCTTATGAGGTGTGACCAAAAATATGGTGCATATTGCTACCAAATGCCGTCCCACTGAAAGGCAGATTCATGAAAAGAGTACAGAATGTCCTTGTCTACCTTATTCCTGGATCAGGCAGTATGCTACTTCATCTTTCCTCAAATCAGAAAGACCACGAAAGATAATTTCTCTTAATTAATTTAGGACAGCCACAATAACACAATTAAAGTCCCTCATGCAAAGGGACTTCAGAACTATTTTAAGAAAGTAGCACACACGATGGGGTTAGTATGTTTGAAATGAGAGGTATTGTGAGGGCAACATGTCTTCTGCCATAATAAATGAAAACAAATTAACATTCACCAGGTTTTTGAGTCACACCTTGTGTATTATTATCAAAGTTGAAGAGCATTAGAGTTTGAACTTTTAATCTTGAGATAATGAAATGTTTCTTTAAAAAAAAAAATCGCCTTCAAGTGAAGACACTGAAAAATAAAAAGAAACATGCTCTGGCTTTGATGAACTGGGTAATCATCTGGAACTCAAGACAATGAAGTTTCTGGAAGGGTGGCCATGTGCCATGGACTCCGTGAGACAGTGTATTGAGCCAGTGTCCACAGACAGTGCGCATGTGTGGGAGAGTGGACCTCTGCAGTCGCAGAGCACACACCTCTGCAGGTACAGGAGAACTTGGGGATGGGGGCCCGTGGGAGCCCTAGGCAACAACACCTCTGCTGACACACACACACACAGACAGACAGACACACACACACACACACACACACACACACACACACACACACACACACACACACACGGGCACCCTGGGAGAGGAGAGGCTCCAAACACATGCAGCAGTAAGCACTTACTACCCCTGTGCCCTCTCCTCCTGCGCCCCCCTTATGTTCACTGAAGCTGGGAGAATTTGTTTTAGCCTGAAACTGTGTCCTGACCACCACTATGCTGCAGCTAGACAAATTCTATTTGATTCAAAGATGAGAAATAGGAACAGTACTAATAAAAGGAGTAATATGGGATCTGCAAAGGTACAAACAAAAGTGAGGCAAAGAACAAGGCAAGCACACGACAAATGAATACATAATTACTGAGCTGAAGGAAATGATAAAAAAGCAGCGTGAACTACATTCAAAGAAAATGTGGCAAAACAAACAACGTGAACACAACAGAGAAATTCAAACTAAGTTGACAGAGCCCAAAGGTGAGATGAAAGAGAGAAACAAACATTTCAAAGACGAGATGTCTATCAAAGCAGCGCTCCTGAAGACACCTGTGGAAGACATGGCAACGGGGCTCATAGAGCAAGCAAAGTAACTTGAAATTCTTTTTTTTTTAAATTCAGGAGGAAAAAGGTACACACAATGCTGCTAAGTAATCATAAAGAAAATGATGGTCATCAAATTTTAAAAATTCAGAGTTATAATTTAAGATATAAATTTCTAGAAACAACAAACTTAATCTAAGCTTCAAAAGGGGACAGAGTAACACCCGGAGGAAAGCCTCTGAGCTTCACAATGAAGATGCCGGCAGGCTTCTGAAGAGGTCAAGCGCTAGCTCCTGTGGCTCTTCCTCCCTCTGAGGCAACAAGGCTATAGGAAACTTCAGTCAGAGTCCTATTTCAGATGTGCAGTAAGTCCAGGCAAAAAGCATCAAATGAGTCCCAGGAAAGGCCCCTGCGGTTGTATAAAATATGACCTATTGCAGAAAACCCAAGTCATATGTTTCTGTTGGCTGAAATAGTAGCAGTGAAATTTTAAAAGCAAAGTGATTCAAGGTAGGAGGAGAGATATACAGTGAGAGGCTGATTCACTATTCCAAATCCAAGGCCCAGCCAATGCCTTGTATTTGCGAGGAACTAATATATAAGGACAATGGAGACCTCTAGCTTGTAATTAATAAGGTATGCAAATTAAGAATCATTAAGCTATAGACTTTAAACAGAACACATTTCATCTTTTCAATGCCTAGAGAAAATTCACAAAAGTTTATGTACACTAAGGCACAAAGAAGTATGAATAATATGTAGAAATGATACAGAAAAGATTGTAAAACAGTGACAGTAAAACTGTCATAAAACACAAAATGAATTCTTAGAACTAGCAAGTTCTTAAACTTCCATTTTATCTAATTTCCAGGCCAAAGAGGAAATCAAAACCAAAACTACAAAATGTACATGGAAAAAAATGAGCTTTGATGAAAGCATTACACAAATCTATAAGATATAGCTAACGCAGTATTTATAGGAAAATTCACAGGCTTAAATCACTTATGTTAACAAGCAAGAAAGGGGATGGGGAGATAACTCGGTGGTTTAAGTGCCTGCCTGGCAAGTACAAGGTCCTGAGCTCAATCCCAGGTACAACTAAATAAACAAATCAAGCAAGCAAGAAAGAAATAATATAAACAAATGCCCTGAGGAACAAGCAACAATAAAATAAACCAAAGCAAGACTTAATAGAAAGCAGAACCTGATCAGCTGCAAAACAGAATGTAAGAACTAGTGAATCTGAGAAATCACTGTTTACAGGGCAGCTAACAACAACTTCACTGGAAAAAAAATGGGAAGAGGAGAGAGAAAGTATGTTAGGTAGCCATTATAAACGAGATAACTGTAAGTGTGTGTGTGTGTGTGTGTGTGTGCACACGCATGTGCATGTGAAGGACCAGGGCTCGAACTTACGACTTTACACTTGCATGTGTGCCACAGAGCTATCTCCCAGGCCCTGTAAGTTTTAATATAACTGAAGACATAATACTGAATGACCAAGGATGGCAGGGGATATAGCTCAGTAGCATGGCATTAACCTGGGAGGCCCTGGGTCGATGCCGGACACCACAAGAAGTGGGGTGGATAGCTACCAGCTGTGCTTAGGAACAGAAGGCTGTACATATGTAGATGTTCTTGTTTTATACACAATAGGGCAGCAAAACTGCAGCACACGGGGCCAGGATTCTGTCCAAGGGGAAGATCTGCAGGACAGGAGGTAAGAGTGGGTGAATGAGCTACTATTTACTCACGAAAATTTTTAAACACTGTAATAATTTTAGCAATAACTTGTTAAGGTGATTATTATAAATAGTTTTTAATTATTCAGAGTCTCTAGAGCTATTGAAGAGAGCTTTGGGCATTTTTTTCAGTTCTCAGCAGGAAGTTAAGGGTGTGGCCTCTGGCCTTCTGAAAAGATGACCCTTTTGATATCAGTAGGTAAAACTATTTTTATATTTATAGAGTGCCTCATGTTCTTCGAAGTAGTTAAACTTGTGCTATCTTATCTGAGACCTGCAGTGTGCATCCTTGCACCATGTTGCAGTTAAGGACCCTGAGACAAGCCGGGGGTGACTCAGAGCTAAGCCTACTGCCTCTGAGCCTCTTTACTGATTCTACAGGTTCAGGCTCCTAGAATCTAGGCTGTTAGGATTTCACAGCCTTTGGGCTGGATCTGGAGATTTCACAGCTTGACAAAGCAGCGCCTCATTACACCCTGGGAACAAAGGAAGCCTGGCAACCAGGGAGGGCTACTGCACCAGGAAAGGGGATGGACAGAAGGGATCATCCTTTCCAGTGGCCAAATCACTTGGTAAAGCCCTGCTACCAAAGTCCCAACCCTCAGTGCTTCTGAATGGTGACCTACTGGGCCCCCTGCAAGGGATGACTAAGTTAAAATGAGGTTTCTAGAATAAGCTTGGTTTGGTATGACTCCAAGAGAAGGGGGCAAGCTGCACAGAACAAAGGACCTCGTCAAGACACGGGGTCACCCACTAACAGAGGGGAATGAAACTCCCAATATGAAAGATACCTGGGCTGAGCTCATGTTCTGTAAGACTGAAGAATGAATTTTAGGAAGGGAGGTTAAGAGCAAAACATATTTACTGGGGGAAAGAAACCCCTATCTGAGCGAGGGTACAGGAGGACCCATGAGAGTTATCCCAGGAACCTGTCTTTTCCAGAGATTTTATAGAGTAAAATCATGAGGCAAGGTTGGCTCTAAGGTAGAAAACTCATTAAACGGGCGTGAGGTAGGACAAAACTATGGTCAATCAATAAGATTACACACACAATCACACAGGTAAAATTGATTAAATCCAGGACCAAATGGCAAAGCAAGTCTCACAAGCATTACTACACACCAGGGGGTATTCCTTTAGGGGGCTGGGTTAGTGACTCGCAGGTGTCCTTAAGGTGAGAGACTCATTTAGAATATCAAACCTAGATGCCTATCTTTAAGGAGGGATATGTTTACTGCTTTGTCTTGTGGTCCAGCCCACAGGAAGGATATGTCTCTCTCAAAACTACCAAGTTATCTTGCCTTCCATATGCCTGTTTAATGAGTTTTCTACCTTAGAGACAACCTTGCCTCATGATTTTACTCTGTAAAATCTCTGGAAAAGACAGGTTCCTGGGATAACTCTCATGGGTCCTCCTTCTGTACCCTTGTCTCCTTGAGTAAGCCCTATCTGACTGCACATAAAATTTTTATCTAACTGGGCATGGTGGCGCATGCCTGTAATCCCAGCACTTGGGAGGCTGTGTGAGTTGGAGGATCAGTGTGAGTTGGAGACCAGCTTGGGCTACAAAAGTCAGCTCAACAAACTGGTGAAGCAATGGCCGTAACTCGTCCTAATGTCACTAACAACACTTCTACAAAGCACTGTACATGGTTCCAAAGTTAATCGTAAGGAGATTTGACCTTTGAAAATGCAAACGATGAAAGTTTTGTTAAATAGGTCTTGCTTTAATTTGCCCTTGATTACCCAGAAGAAAAGCTTAATTACGAGGCATAAAATGCAGAGCAAGATTAGTATGGTGAGCTGTAAGAGGCTTAAATCAACAGCCCTCAACATTGGCAGTTTCACCGGTAACCCACTGCCATTATGAAACATTGGACTATATACACAATTACTTCCTCCTAGTTCAAAGAGAAGAAAACTTTTCTTCTTCTCCTTCTTCTCTCAACCACTATTGATTAGAAAATTTATCACACCTATAGCCTGTGCTCTGTGTAACTTTTATGAGGACAGCAATATGCAGTTTGTCAATTATTGTGAGTGTGCTACTAACATGTTTTGAAACTCTCATATTGTTACCTCTTATTAAAAGTAATTAAAAAGAAAAAAAAGTACAAAAAAAGAAACCAAAAAAGAATTGGAAAAAAAATTAAAAAAAAGAAAAAGTGAGCTCAAGGCCAGCCTGAACTGCATAGCGAGACCCTGCCTCAAAAAAGGAAAAAAAAAATCTAGCTCAGCTGCCCATGACACCGTAAACTGGACAGAGAGGGCTGAGAAGACACTGATCCTGCTGGCATCTTCTTCTTGGACTTGACCTCCAGAACTACAGGAAAATCTATTTTTGTATTTCTGTAGTTAAGTCCCCTGATCCATGATGGGGGTCTGCAGCTTTATGTATCTGAAAAGTATTCTGTCTACTTTTTATGGGTCATCTCTGAAGGTCAGTCAAAGAGTGACTCAGCCTGCCTGTATCAACACCTTCAGAAAAGCAACTACGTAGTCAACAATACGTGACTTGGAAGTACCTTTATGCAGATGGTGAGTTTTGTTTTCAAACGAATGAATTCTAATCTGGGACAGTGAAAAGCTTGTTGATTTAGACTAATCTGCACGGTGTTACAGTTCTGAATGATGCACTGATATTTGATCCTGTACAATGAAAAGGCTGACAATCTGACCGCTTGTTCCCTTAAGAGGACCGAGTGTGTGCAGAAAGGATGTTAAGAATACATTCAGCTTGGATGCGAGTCAAGATCTCTCTTTCCTTCTGTCCTTCTGCAGAAGCAGTGTGAGCCCACAGATAGGCAGGCCCAAGATCCAAGAAGGATGTCCTGCCACGGGACCAGCTTCCATGACTGGCTTGACCTGGGATACCCAATGAAACAGGGAGCAATGTTTTCAAACTTCTCACAGAACACTGTACCCAGGCAATACATCGGCCTTTTCCAGCAATGGACCCAGCCTCTGCTCCACTCTGACCCTCACTACACTTCAGGCCTAGAAATGTACTGTGTTCCCAGGTCCATATCACACAAGGTCTTGCGAGAAGGTCAGAGCAAGAACACCTTTGCCTCTAAGCCCAGGCTTGAGCCCCAGTTCTTCCAATTATGTGCTAGCTATGTGGCCCTGGGAAATTTCTACCCTTTTCTAAGCATTGGTCCCTTGAACAGGCGTAATGACAAGAAGATCTGTATCAGCACAGTGTGTGACATGTAGTATCAAAGTCTAACCATCATCACCATCATCAACATTGTGGCTCCACATAGGAACCAAGTATCTCTGCTTTTCTCTGCTCTCTGACTTACACAGTCAGTGATTAGGGGCACACCTAGCATGGCTGTTAGGACCCAGCACAATATTTTGCACATAGAGGGATTTCACCATTTTAAAGACAGATATTCAAAGAGAGACTGAGTTTCTACAGAGCAATCAATGAGAAGAAATAGTGACAGAAGAGAATGTGGGCAAGGTTTTGCATAAACTCTTCACACAGAACTACTAGGCTCTAAAATACGTTTTCTCACTCTGTATTTTTTTAAATATATATTTAAAGCAGTGTGCAAAAAGAGGAAGTTTTTATTCTACCTGTGGTGTGGAAAATCTAGGAACTACAGGAAACAGTAAAGAAAGAGAAAGACAGAAACAATTGCACTGTGCAGAGCCAAGAGATGAGTACTTACAACGGTGGCCCCACCATGAAGCAGTGTGTGCCAGGGTACAAGAAAAAATCCTGAGTGGCTGTGGTTGTGTGACACTGGCTAAGTCTCTTGAACCAACGTGCTATGACTCAATACCCAGAAGGAGATAATTTTCCATTATTATTGGAAAGATATCATAGAGCCTGCATGCCTTTACAAGCACTATTCAGATAACGGGGTACAGCTATGATTTGTCCTGATGATAATTTTATCGTCTTGAAGGTCAAGAAAATATACCAAGAAATTTCTGAATTTAATCCGGAACAACAAAGGATGAACAAAAAACCCGGGGTTGGGGGGGGGGGATGACAGTGGCAGTTTTCTTCACAAATAGCAAAACTAAAAACAAAAGCAACCCACCTGTTCCCTGGTAACTCCTTCTAGAATAAATATATAGAATTCTGTGTTTTTCCCTCAAAGTCTTAAGTCTGGCTGTGGGCTGTCAGCATTTACATGGGTTTCAAATGTACCAAGCACCAAGAGAAGGAAAAGCAAAGAAACTGTCCAGTGAGTTTACTCTCCTTGGACCATCTGAACCCGTAGAGTATAAATGGGTAAAAGCCCAGTCTAATGCCTGTCTCCTAGGAAGGTTTTGCATGCACGCGCGCACGTGCGCATTCACCCTCTTGTTTCTGCCAAGCCCTCGCAGACCTGACTTCAACCCAGAACGTGTTGAAGCTTTGTCTCTGAAGGCTTATAATTGAAAAGGGCACACGGTGCTTGTTACCAGACCCAAGGTGCCAAATGGGGAGGAGGGAACCAATGAGACAAACTTTAATTACAGCTCCTTGGCGCGTGCTCACCTGTTTTGCTGTTTCAGTGAGGGCAGCAGCCTCCCCCTTGCCCAGCTGCTGCACCATCTTGTAAAAGAGGCTCTCTTTATTCTGCAGCAAAATATACGGCTCATCATATTCTTTCAGTCTTCCTGAATCCAAAACCTGGTAATCAGCAGAAAGAAGACCATTGAAACACAATGTTGTGCAGCAACATATTATAACGCAGACAATATTTCGGAAAGGGGCAGGAGAGGGAGAATACAGAGACACTATTTGGGTGGTAGACCCAGGAGGGTGTCTGTATGGTTTGATTACCCTGTTTTACGAAGCACACAAAGGTCTAACCTGACCTTTTATTATTATAATGTTATAGGAAATGAAAATTCTAGACTATTATTATGGACACTCAGCAGTCCTGTGGCATTTCATATTTTGGCAAGGGCATTTGGGGTATCTGTTATTAGTGCTTTTAGTATTCCCAGCCTCTGAGCTTCGCAAGGTATTTACACAGCATTCAGAGGTGAGCGATTTCTTGATTCAAGAAAATCAAACTCAGCCGGGGAGATAGCTCAGTAGAATAAGCATTTGCCTGGCAAGCGCAGGGTCCTGAGTTCAATCCCTGGTGCCGCAAAAAATAAAAAAATAAAAATAAAAATCAAATATGGTGAAAAAAATCAAGCTCAATGTATTAAAAATGTAGAATGATGCCAGACAAACCAAATGACAGGACCTGACATCAAGGGAGTCACCCAGATGGCCTAATAGAATCTGAGCAAAACATGGAAAAGAAGTGCGTGCTTCTGGAATTTTGAGGTGTTCAGCCCTTCATAGGTGAAGTTCAGGGACATCCAGGCATTGCCTCTGGGTGTGAAAGACTGGCCAAGAGTCTGCCTCTGCCTCTGCTAAAGCTGCACAGAAGAAAACCCTAGAAATACAATTTTCTCTTTGGATAAGACTTTGGAGGCAAGTAAGTAACCCCCAAATTTCAGTGATTATGGCCCACCCAGCATGTGGGAGCAGGCCTGGGGCCTGAGTATCAATCTGTCCTCACAACCACCTTTACTTGCCCCCCCCCTCCTTCCTTAGCTGTCGGCCTTTTAGCGGTTGTATTGCTCATTAATATGTCGCCTGGAAATTGAAAGGGAGAGGAAGGGCCTCTTAACTCTGCATTTCCACTTATTAGTGGCTTTGGTTAATGGCTTCAGAGAGAAGAGGCTGAGACAACTGGTCCAAATGACGTACCTAGGAAAACCGTTCGGATGTTAAGTGGTACTTAGTTCCTCATTTAGGCTGTGTTTAGAATAAATTCATCTTGAGAGAGAATGCTGCAACCCTCCATAGGACACAGGTTGTTTTTTCACATCTAGATAGTGCAGCTAATGCCAGCCCATGGTATTTAATCAGAAACATTTATTAAGTCTCATAAAGGGTGTTTTCCTGTTAATCTTTTGTTTACTACTGTAAGTCACTGCTAAGGGCAGCTTTCTCAAAAAGAGTTCAAGAATAATTGAATCTGTCACATTCACATAATAATTAAAGTGTCCTATAATTTGGCATGCCAATTTAGATGCCCCGAATGTGTAATTTTACTTAAGCATAGCATTACAGAGCACAGCCGCCCCTCCTGACGTGTGAGAAGAAAAGAAAAAAAAAAAAAAATGCAACTTTAAAATACAGGTCTCTTCTGTGCTAAAGCCCAAGTAAATAAATGAACCGAATTACTTTACAAGATGATGAACTTTCTGCTCTGCAAAAGCCATCAGTGAACGTCAAAACACCATCATTCTGGAGGTGGTGAAGGGCGCGGACTCTAAGTACTGCATGTAGTTTGAATGGAAAGAAAGCACTTCTGGGGGCCTGGCGGGATGGCTCAGTGGTCTAAAGTGCCTGCTTGGGAAAGTTTGGGCGGCTTCAGGGACCGCGGTTCAATCCCCGGCACCACATGCTGCGCCAGCCCTGCCCTCGGGGCAGGCTGAGCCAGCCATAAAAAAAAAATTAGTGAATAAACAAAGGCTCTGAAACAAGAAAAATAAATAAATAAATAAATAGATTTTTAAAAAAAGAAAGCACTTCTACCACTCTGTCTCTGTCCAACTTATCCAAACGTGAATGGAAAATTTTTTATTTCCTGCCACAGAATCTGACTGTTCAGTGCTAGGGAAACTGCTCAGCAGCATAAAGGCCCTAAGTGTGATCCCTAGAACCAAAGAAAAAGAATCTGACAATTCACAAATGGCACTGAGGCCAACAGTTCTGGGGCTGGGAATCGACCTCACAACCTTACACCTGCCAGGCGGGCAGTATGCAGCTGAGCTATATCCCTAGCCCCCAAGCCAACAGTTCTCAGAACAGATCAAGACCTGAAAAAGGCACAGACCCAACCAACAGTGCTCTCAAAAAGCAACAGGACTGACAACAGAAGTGATGGATCATTACAGCCAAGATACTTTAGACCTAGTAAGTATTAATAATGTAATGATTGTGCACTTTTCTTTTGTACAAAGTTTTAAATTTTGAGGGGCATGACACATTTTGTTTTTTAACAGTAGCAAAGTTCTATGGAAGGTAGGAAAAGGAAATGTTTGATCCTCAGCATCTCAACAAAACAAGCACGCAGAACAACATCTTAACATGAACTGTACTACTGTGCCCCAGATGGATGCCACGCCAGGCCTGGGAGGGAAGGCAGAAGGCCCTCGTCCATGAACACGAAGTAGCAAAGAACGTGGTCATACCAAGGTGAGTAGAACAAAGAGCAGCTTTTGAACTTTAAATGGAAAATCACTATGTCTGTGAGTTGAATATTCACTAAATTATAAAGTCATCACTGTTAATTCTCCAGGCACATGAGATAATTCACACTGATAATCCCTCCCTCCCTCCCTCTTTCCTCCCTCCCTCCCTCCTTCCCTCCCTCCCTCCCTTCCTTCCTTCCTTCCTTCCTTCCTTCCTTCCTTCCTTCCACCCATCCATCCATCTGAGCAGATAACATGGTCCTGGCCCCATGTGCTGCAGGTGGCAGAGCAGGCACTCAAACTCGGGCCGGACTCTGTTCTCCTCTCTTTGGCTTCTAAGGCACTGGT